>JAQFZG010004758.1:0-11273 GCA_034695465.1 Entomobrya nicoleti
TTTTTTTCTTTCAGCCGAGTATCGTGGATTTGGTAAGCTGCAAAAACATAGCAATGGAAAGTCGTATGGGATTGATGGGAATTTTTGCAAAGGCGTGGGTACTTGTCACGATCCCAACACTTGTTCTTGTGCCCATCTCCCCCCACCCGTTGTTGACAGTTCAACGTCTTATGAGCATCGTAAAACGGGAGGAGGCAAGCTTGCTTTTAGTACTCCAAGTAATTTATATACATATATAATTTTTTTTATAGCTTTACTTTTTTCTTGCCAAAAAAAATTTAACGCTTGGAAGAAAAAAAACATTAAAAAAATCTGCTACTGTTCACATAATTTATATTTTTTATTTTCAACAGATTCAGAATGCGGATCTCAATGTGTCATTACGCTGTTGGCTGTGGGGCTAATTGCTGGAGCGTTTATTGGGCTCAGTTTGTACGTTTGGAAGGCAAGGTAAAAAATGTAGTAAATATTTTTTGACGTTTATTCATGCTATTTGATTTTATGGCTTGTCTCACATTTCCCCAATTTACAAAATCTCTTGTAATTTTAATTCTTTTATTTAATATATTATTTTTATCTTAGGGTTGAACGACAACGAAAGTCCCGGTCAATTAATCAATCTGTCCGAATGACTGAAAATCATAATATTGAGATGCCGTATGGAAACGGGACACTCATTTCCGACGCAGATTACATTGCTGGCAGAGGTGGACCTCATCACACAACCATGATGATGGTCTCCGATGATCAGTTTGCTCAGCATCAAATTATTCAAGTGGATAGCAAATGGGAGATAGCCAGAGATGACTTGCTTTTAGAACACATTTTGGGGGAGGGGCAATTTGGGAGGGTTTTGAAGGGAAGGCTACACGGACAAAATGGTAATTAAAATATAATAACTTGGCTCATGTTACAAAAAAAATAATTAATTAATTTAAATGGTGATTAATAATAATGAAATGAATTGTTGGAATTTATCAAAGGAGGCTATATGCCTGTGGCAGTGAAAATGCTGAAAGTGGATGCCGCCGAGGGGAGTAAATCCCTTTGGCAGGAGTTCATGGCAGAGTTCTCATTACTCAAGCAAGTGGATCATCCAAACGTAATCAAATTACTTGGTGCATGTACATCCACAGGGGGGACGCCATATCTTGTCATGGAATACGCAGAGTATGGTGCTCTCAGGTTCGTATTGACATTCAAACATGATCATAAAAATAAAATTCCACTTGAAATAAAAATACAAAACAAATTTTTATTTTTTGGTGGTTTGGTTGATTGGTTTTATTTTTTTGTATAGGAGTTTCCTTCGGAAGTGTCGTCGTGTTGAGAAGATAAATGGGAGTCATGGTGCTTTACATCATTGGGACAATGGAGACTTGTCGAGTTCACCACCACCCAACAGTTCGTCGTCGACAGATCCGTTGGATTTGGATTATATTGTGACGCCCCGTGAAGTTCTCGGCTTTTCTTGGCAGATCGCTAAGGGAATGGCTTACTTGAGTGACATGAAGGTATTCAACTTGAAAATCTTTCTCTTGTCAAGTAATACAAGTGTGGGTAGATGGTGGTGTGCTGAACTGGATTGAAGTTTATTGGGAATGAAAATGCATATGTTAATTATTATAGTGAAGAAAGGTAACTAACTATATGTATGTACATTTATTTTTTACAGATGGTTCACAGGGATTTAGCTGCACGTAACATACTTCTCACGAAACTCAAGGTTTGCAAAATTTCCGACTTTGGTTTGACAAGAGATATTTACGTGGACGACGCATACCAAAAGAAAAGTAAAGATCGGGGTAAGTACAGAAAAAAAAGAAGTCAAATTCAATTTAAAAAGTTATTTTCTTTTTCTGTCAATCTTCATATAAACTACAGAGAGACTACGGAAGAGACAAGAGAGGAGAAAGTGGAGAGAGAGAGATGGAGGAAAAGTAGAGTGAAAGTTATAGCTGAGTTTTTTTTATTTTTATGTGGAAATTTGTGTTCACAGTTCCAGTGAAATGGCTCGCACCAGAATGCCTAGCAGATGAGCTGTACACGACCAAATCCGACGTTTGGGCTTTCGGGATCCTTGTCTGGGAGCTGACAACGTTGGGAGCGTCACCATATCCGGGAATACAAACGGAACAGCTTTACTCTCTTCTTAATGCGGGATACAGGATGCCCCAGCCTCAGAACTGTTCCAATGAATTGTAAGAACGAGCTCTTCAAATTTTTCTTCAAGCGAATTTTTTTAAAATGAACAGTTAATAAATATTATTAATTTATTCTTTCAAAATAACTTAGATATTCACTAATGCGACGATGCTGGGCCTACCAACCATCTAACCGACCTACATTCCATCAAATTGTTTTGGAACTATCGAAAATGCTGGAGGATGGGATTGAGTATTTGAAGCTGGATGTTCCCTCAGTCTCTAACCCCGGCTATGACTACTTTTCTCAGTCTGAACGAGCTGGATCAGAAATGGTCAATCTGAGTCCTCTCACCAGTTCACCAATTACTGGTATTTAATTAATTCATTTACTATTTTTTTTATTATAACTTTCAAAACAATTAATTATTATTTTACTAATTCTTTTTTTTAAGGTTTCTCCGAAGGCAGACCTCTTGGCCGACGCAAACTGTCAATGGAAAACTTACGACTGATTGATTACGAGATCTCTACTGATGACGAGTTTCTAACTAAACGAAATTCTAATTCAAATCATCATCATCATCATCTCCCCTCCTCCCACCCCCGCTCATCCTCATGTACTACCCATACCTACATCAATGAGCCTCCCAAACCACCACCACCACCCTGTTCCGAACAAGACTGTTCCAAAGTGAACCAACCTAGCAGCCAAGTTGTTTCATCTTCATCGTCAGGCTATGAGAGCCCAATTAGAAGCGCTACTTCAGTTGCTGTCTAAACAAAAATATTTATTTAAAAAATAACTGAAAAAATATTACCTATTTAAAAAAACCTAAAAGAAACTACAATCTACTAGTCACAGGCCTTTTGACCTGGCATGGCCACTGGAAAATGGCAGCTTTTCACAATTTACCAATGATGGGTACTCTAAATTAAAATAGTATACTCATTACCAAAAAAAACAATCCAATCAAGTACATAAAAAATATATATTACATAATTAATTATACAACTTGTAATGCATGGTTCTAATCCTAATCGTTATTATTTTTTAGTGAAAAAATAATTTAAATGCAACTAAAAATTAAAGTGTCGAATTAAAAAAAATCGAGAATTAAGCAAGTAATTAATATGAAAATTAGTTTTAAAAAACCAATGAATATATAAAATGTATGTATAACTATTTATAAGTCTCTTCTTTTTTGGAAACCAAGATATTACAATTTACATTCCTGTGTTGTTCTTAATTAAAAAATTATATACATTTGTTATTTATGCAACACGCTACAATTTATATATTTAAATAAAATGGTATTTGATTTTTAAGTGTTTTTTTTCAAATGATAATTTTTTTTAAATGATAATCATAATTCCAAAAAAGTAAATGTTAAAATAAGAGATTAAAGATGATTAAAGAAAAAAACTGATGTTGTTATAATTGAGAAAGTGTTGCTTTAAGTGTTAAGCAAAAAAATAAATGTTTGTACTACTATTAATTAAAGTATAAAGTCGTATTTATTTATACAAAACAAAAACTGCAGAGATAATGATGTTACCTGCTCTAGTGAATAATAATGAGTAAAACGTTTTCTCATTTGTTACCATAAAAATGCAAAAATAAAAAATTGCTGATTGATAATTGATTAAAAAATAAAGTCATAAAATAACAATTTAAATAACTTTGATAGTTTGTCTTTTTTTACCGTATTTTTTTTTAATGCGCATCAAAAGAAAAACTTTGAAGTATATGAAAATGCTTTCATATGTAATTAGGATGATGATGATGATGAAATGCGGATTAAAATGAGGTAAAAAAATTTACAATTAACATGAAATAAATGATAAGGACATTTAACAGTTGATTTTACATTTATTGTACATGGAAATTTAACAGTTTTATTATTTTCACAAAACATTATTCATTTATTACACAAAACGTTACATTTGATTTGTTGCTTATTTCTGCACTCGCGTTCATTATGGATTTTTTTCAAACTCATTTTATAAACCTTCATAAAACATACATATTCCTTTGCAAATTATAAATTACACTTAATTATCTGGTGGATATAACAGTAGCAATTAAGCCATAAAAATAACATTAATTTGTAACCTTAAATTTTCTATCAAACTTCTAAATTTATACGCATTTTAATTGTAACATACATTAAATTTATACATCTTTTAAGCTTATCAAAAAAAGCATTTCACATTAATGCCTCATGTCATCTTCATATCCTTTTTTAATTATTTAACAGCGTAAAACTTAATTGGCTTTTACCTATTCATTAAACACACAATGTATTTTTATTACCGCGGCGGTTTTTTAAAAATATGTCCGTTTTTTAAAATGAATTACGTTATATTCAAATAGTTTTTTAACGAAAAAAAATAAGTTTAAAAAATATTCTGTTCGATAACCCTTTTCGTATTGAGTCTAAAAATGATTTCTCCTTTAGACAACATTTTAAACTTTCAATTAGCCCAAAATATAATTACCTTTTTTATTTTAGATGCAATTCACATCTGTGATTTTTTTGGGGGAATTTTCCTTCAAATTCAAAAACCTTTTTTTAACCTTAAAAAGATTTTTTTTTCATATTCTATTTATGTTCAATTTCAACACATGAAAACTTTAAACTACTTTGGTATTTAACCATTTTATGTTTTATAATTATAGGTAAGGTTCGAATGAATCATAATTTTTTTTCATTTCATCAGCCCTAAAAACGTCGTCACTTTGTCATTTTTATTGCCGAGATATTAAAAAAAACTGTTTGTTATTTTTTTAAATGAATTAATTGCCTGGAGACAGCAAAGAATCGAAAGAGATAAAGAGTACAAGAAACTCATAAATGGACTTGTGACAAAAAATAACTAACCAAACCATAATTATGGGTTGGTTTAAATTTATTAATAGCCCTAAAATAAACACATTTTACTTCAGATGAAATTTGTCCGATTTTAATTTTTTTACGGTCATTTTCTAAATAAATAACGAATAATTTTACGAATCATCCCGAGCTGAAGGGATCGATCCCTAAACAGGAAACTATTAAACCTCTATTTAAATTTTGATTGTCATATTTAAACTTGCAAACTTACAAGATAACATTAAAATCCAACAAATATATTATACTTACTGTATTCTGTTACTTTTTTTACGAAGTCAGCCTTGTACATGTAGGCTTACCTATTTAGTACTGATTTTTTTTTAAATGAACTACCAGGATAAACATTTTACTTTTAAGAAGTGCTCGCATGGCATATATCCAATTAGCGTAACGTAAAATAAACTTTTTTAATGAATTACCTGAAGCCATTAAAAATATTGTCAGTGGTAAACAGTCTCAGAAACTCATAATTGGACTTGTGTTTAAAAACCAAACTATAATTATAGGTTGGTTTAAATGTATTAATAGCCCTAAAATAAATACATTTTACTTTGGACGTGTAATAAATAGTCCCATTTTAATTTTTTTCTATACATTTTTTTAAAATGACGAATCATTAAACTATCTCATTAATCAATTCCTTTCCCCAATTAAATCTATCTCTAAAGGTAAAACTAGTATGCGGAATCACGAGTAGGAATTTCTTCCGCGAACTCACTCATTTTAGATTTAGATTCAAATTCAAAAAACTTTTTACCTTAAAGTTTTTTTTGACGAGCTATATTCAACGTTAGAAGATTTCAAAGGTTAAAATAGGTTTAAAACTTAAAACTGCTTTGGGATTTAACTGTCAAACTTCAAACTTGAATCCATAATAAACAAATACATTTTTGCTATAATAAAGAAGAACGTTTTATTTTTAGGTGTAAATCACTCAAAGTTGCTAATGAACAAAACTTGTAACTTTATCCAAGTTTTCCCCTTTGTTTCAAATATCTCATTAAACTGAACTATTTATGTTTTTAGATTTTTTGGTCTAAACTTGGTATTTTTAACGAAAAAATAAGTTTCAAAAAAATATTAAATTAAACATTTTCCAACTGATTCAAAAAATAGATTTTCTTCTTTAGACAACATTTTAAACTTTCAATTAGCCCAAAATATAATTACCTTTTTTATTTTGGATGCAATTCACATTTGTGATTTTTTTTGGAGGAATTTTCCTTCAAATTCAAAAACCTTTTTTTACCTTAAAAAGATTTATATTTTTTTCATATTCTATTTATGTTCGATTTGAACGGATGAAAAGTTAAAACTACATACTTCGAGAGATTAACCATTTTATGTTTTATAATTAGAAGTAAGGATCGAATGAATCATAACAACATACCAAAAGAGCATTCCACATTAATGCCTTGTCCTCATATTTAATATATTTAATTATTTCAAAGCGTAAAATTTTTTACCGCTTTGTTTTTTTAGTTTATAACTACCAATTTGAATACCACGACAACAAAATAATAAATACCGTCGTATAATAACGACAAGAAAAGGATCAAAGTTCAATAACTATTTATTTACTTGAATCGCTCCAACTACAACAATTCAGCCCTGTCCATTAATAGGTTTAACCGAAATTAAATGCAATGCATTTTTATTGCCGAGATGCTTTTTAAAAAACTGTTTGTTATTTTTTTCTAAACAAATAACGAATCATTAAAGTAGTTCCAAATGTTGCATGTATGCAGTTTATCAAAACAGACTACAGACACTTATCTTGCCGATTCTACTATTCGAACCAATCACCTAGCTGAAGGGATCGACATAAACAGCAAACTCTTGAACTTTTATTTAAATTGTCATATTTAAACTTGCAAACTTACAAGATAACATTTAAATCCAACAACCATAATATATTTACTGTATTCTGCTTACTATTTTTTTTACTAAGTCAGCCTTGTACATGTAGGCTTACCTATTTAATATCGATTTATTTAAAATGAACAACCTGCATAATCCTTTTAATTCAAAGAGGAGATGAAGATGGAGTAATCAAAGTGCTAAGGGAAATTCACCAAATTCCTTTAATTTTATCGACATGTATTTTTTGTCTAGTTGATTTATAAATTGAATTGAAACCCTTAAAAAACAATTACATTTTTTGCTGTAAGGTTGGTAGAAAGAAGAATGATAAAAGTACGCACAAAATTCAATGTGATGTATGGTTATGGCATTTGAAATGAAATTCAATAAAGAAAATTAATTTATATTTTAATTTGCATTTTTTTAAATATTCTTTTAACGTAAAAAAAGTAGTTAAAAAAAATTATTTGGTAGCACAAACATTTTTGTCTAGTAATTAAAAATAAAAACAAATTTTCTTGAAGGCAATAGACAAGATGAACACTTTCAATGGAACCAAAAAAATAATTACCTTTTATTTTTTAAAATGTTAAATGTACATGTTATGTAAAATGTACATGTTATGTAATTTTATTAACACACAAATGCAATGTATTTTTTTAAAATAAACAAGACGCTTTTTAAAAATGTGTTTGTTATTTATTTTTTAATGAATCACCTTGAGCCATTAAAAGTATTGTCAGTGGTAAACAGTCTCAGAAACTCATAATTGGACTTGTGATTATTATGGAAAAACCAAACTATAATTATTGGTTGGTTTAAATGTATTAATAGCCCAAAAATAAACACATTTTACTTTGGACGTGTATAAACAGTCCCATTTTATTTATTCATTGTATACTTTTTTTAAATGACGAATCTTTAAACTATCTCATAAATCAAATCCTTTCCCTAATTAAATCTATCGCCAAAGGTAAAACAAGTATGCGGAATCACGAGTAGGAATTTCTTTCGCGAACTCAATCATTTTAGATTTTCATTCAAATTCAAAAACTTTTTACCTTAAAGTTTTTGTCTTTTCATTTTCTATTTATTTTTCAATATCAACGGATAACCTAGGTTTAAGACTTGATATAGCGTCCGCGGCGGATTTAATCATTTCATGTTATTTAAGTGTACCTAAGAATCCGATGAAATCATGTCACTATTTCATTTCATCCGACATAAAAAACGAGTCTAAACTGGATCTCCATATCTTTTTTTTTTTAAGCTTTTTAGCAACTGTCAAATTTGAAACTTTGAAATGAGCAATTCAAAGTGAGCAAATTCGGAAGAAATTTACAAACTACCTTCAATGTAATCGACATATATATTTTTTGACTATACTTCATAAAAATTATTTAAATTATTTAATTAAATTATTAAAAATGAAAACTAATTCAGTTGTGTTCATTAAGGTATACCTATTTATTAACCACAAATAAATTCAGTGCATTTTTATTAACGAGAAGTCTATGAAAATCTGTTCGTTAGAATTTTATAATTAATTAACTAAAGCGGACTTTTGAGAAAAATTGCCTAATCTTTTTTTTCCAATCATCTGTCACAAAAAGATAAAAAATCAAGACGACCAGAATAACAATGAAATTTCTTCCATGAACGTGTCGCTTGTATAAAAAGGATATCCGAATTGAAATTTGAAACCCTAAAAACAACTACATTTTTGCTATAAGGCTGGCTTTTGCCTAAAGTATTGCTTATATTTAAACTTGTACTTTTTAGATTTTTTAAAACAATTCTAAAGCCAGAAAAACATTTATCTTGACTCGCTACAACTACAACAATTCAGCATTGTGCATTAGTAGATTAAACTATCAATTAACCACAAATGCAATACATTTTTTATTACCGAGATGCTTTTAAAAGAAATATGAATTGCCTGGAGCCATTAAAAGAATCGTAAGAGACGAAGAGTTTACGAAACTCATAAATGGACTTGGAAAAGGTCCATTTTTTTGCAAACATTTTCTAAATAACGAATCATTAAACTGGATGTGAATGTTTCATTAAAGAGTTTATCAAAACAGACTACAAGCACTTAACTTGCCGATCCTACTTCTCCTACGATTGAGTAATATACATTTAGGCATATGTACCTAACAATTAACTTAAACTGAAATACATTTTTAACCAACGAGACGTTTTTATGAAAATCTGTCCGTTAGAATTTTGCAATTAATTAACTAAAGCAGACTTTTGAGAAAAAATGCATAATCTTCTTTTTTCCCAATCATCTGTCGCCAAGATAAATAATCAACACACAAGTAGAAGAGCAATAAAATTTCTTCCGTGAACGTGTCGTTTGTAAAAACAGGTTATCCGAATTGAAAGGTGAAACCCTAAAAAACAACTACATTTTTGTTCTCAGGACAAGGATGAGGAATGAAAAGTTCGGAAACTTTTCACAAACGACTTTAAAATGAGACAAATCGTCAAAGCGTTTAAAATTATTAGTTGGGTGAATTATATTAGTAACTCTAAAATAAATACATTTTATTTTAGATGTAAATGAGCCATTCTAATTATTTTTTTAAACGAATTCTAAAACCAGCTTCCAAGTTATTAAAAAAAGATAATTATTCGGATGCACAAACAAACATGCATAGAAATCTACGGGTACATATATTTTTTAAATGATTTGCATTTTAAATACTTCAATGACTCAACTGGCATATTTTCGTCTAAAAACCTTCATGATTTTTTGGACGATTTTTTAAAAACCTACAAGCCCTTAAGAAGTACTTTAATAAATCTGTCATGTCACTTTCTTAATGAACTTTCACAGTAACAATTTTTTTAAACGTATGTTTTACTGGAGATATGCATTTTTTAATGAAGCAGGTTTACAAACAAACAATTGAAACTTGTTTATTGACCATACTTCAACAAATAATTTAGCTATGGGTTAAAATGTAATATATCCTATTTAATATTGAATTTTTAATGAACAACCTGGATTTTTGAAGAAAAAAATCCAATCCGAATCCATGAAATTATATTGCTTAGATTTGAAATTAGACAAGTTTGTTTATAGGATACCCTTTTTAATATTACAGTTTATGACCGACTTTTGCCAATACTGTACATACGCTTGACTTGAATGCACTTTTCATGATCAGTCACCCCAAGCCAAGATTATCCATATTTTACTACTGGTTTACTTTCGTCTGAAACCCTATAATTTTTTGGGCATTTTTTAAAAATCCACAAACCCTTTATACCTTAATGAATCTGTCAAGCCATTCTTAATTTATTTTTTGACTAACAATCAGGCATTTCTTTCTATAAATATTTCACGTTTAAATGTTTTAAAGCCGAAAATTGCTTTTGTTTCGGGATTTAAACATGTGTGTAATAATATTTCAGATAACCATAACCATGCCATGATATATGAGAAATATATTTCATTTTATCTCAACTCTAATTTAAGTTTTATCGAAAAAAGAGCATTTTACTTTAATGCATTTGTCATATCGAAATTTAATTTTTTCACCTAAACTTAATTGATGTACCTATTTATTTACCACAAATGGAATGCATTTTTTTTATTAACGAGACGCTTTAAAAAATGTTTTTTAAATGGATCCCCTGGGGCCAGGAAAAACACATTGAAGCATTTAGAGTTCCAAAACTCATAATTGGACTTGTCACAAAAATAATTACCAAACCATAATTATTGGCTGGTTTAAATTTATTAATAGCCCTAAAGTAAATACATTATTACTTTAGATGTAAAAAGTCCAATTTAATTTATTTTTGAGACATTTTTAAAAATGGCGAATCATTAAACTAGCTTATTAAACAATTCCTTACCACAATTAATCTATCGCCAAAGTTAAACAAGTATGCGAAATCAAGAGCAGGAATTTCTTTCCGCGAATATTTTAGATTTCCATTCAATTTCATTTTGGGTTTTTTTGCGTTGCGTTCGTGCTCTGGGTCATTTGGTATATTTAAAAAAAATATATAAAACCTTTTATACCTTCAAAAGGCTTTGTCATAATATCATATTCTATTCAATTTAACTTTTATACTTTTATAAAAATTAAAGTTTCGTACATTTAAGGTTTTGTTAAATTCTGCTCTTACTAAACTTTGGCAAGTAAAATATTAGGTTTTTTACCTTCCCTACATATCTTACTTCGAACCTTTCGGAAATAAAATCTTTTATCGATTTCGATCCAGAAAAATAAACGTTTTTGTTTTCAAACAAGTTGTTGTATCATTATTTCATTTATCTGAACTTGTTAATCCTAAAAACATATATCACCTATCAATTAACTGCAAATAATATACATTTTTATTACCG
>JAQFZG010004759.1:0-11273 GCA_034695465.1 Entomobrya nicoleti
AGCAGTATGCATGTGCAAATATTTCTTCTTCCTGCATACAACTAATCCCAATACACCAAAGCAGTTGCCCCCTTAATATACTTCAGAGTAAACTCGAGGATTTATGGGTTTATATCCGAATCAACTTAACAAGTCCCTATATCCCAAAATTTGAACGGACAAAACAAAATTAAACTTGAGATTAAAATGGAAAATCATTTTTTGTACCGGAGAACGATAAAAAGTAATTTATTCTAATATATACGTGGCGTAAATTTAAAATCAAATTTGCATTTTTGTTTCGTTTGGACCGGCATATATTTGCATATTTGGATCTCGGTTCGAACGAGGCATTTTTTGTCTATTGTTTCACAGATGTTGATCCCCGATTGTCATGAGAACCCAGATTATAAATGTAAACATGAGACAAAAAAGTGCCAGAAATAATACAAATCAAATCATGTAAATAGTAAAACCGGCTGCACCGGCAAATGATCACTTGTTCAGTTTAACGTCATTTTGTCAAAAAATTAAACATTTGTCATTTTTTATTAGCCATATTTCAAAAACTATTGAGTTTTGGACTATGGTCTCTTGGCAAAGTTAGATCCCAATGCTGTAATCTATCTATTGGTACAATACAAAAATCGCCAATTTAATTGCATGCAACCGTAAATTAGCCGTTACTCAAAACCGTTCAACGGATTTGGTCTAAAATCAATAGGCTGCATCTCATCGGCCATGGGCCAATGTATCCATTAAGTTTCATGTAAATCGGCTGAACCGTTTGAAAGATATCGTGAACACAGACCGGGAGACAGACAGACCGATAGACAGACTTTCATCCCCTATCATCCATCGATCTTATAAATTCAGGCACTTATTAATGTTTGACTCGAACATAATCATAAATTATTGGGTCTGAAATTAGTCATCTTTGTATTTATTTGCCATTTTCATGTTTTGCAATAAGCTAAAAACCCAAGCATACATGATTGAGTGCAAGTTCATCATTCCGGAACATGTTTTGCATGTAATTTCCGTTTTATGTGATGATGGACCAAAAAGTCAAGATATTTTAGTACAGCTCTATGATAAAGTTTATTTTTAGGTGAGCTTCGTGTATTTCTTATAAGTACGGGAAAAATCAACCAGCTTTTTGTGCCAATTGATCAAAACTTTTATATTGACATGTTATCCGAATTTGTCAATTTTGTCAAGGTTGCCTTAAATTTTTTTTTGTTTTTTTCATCATGCTAATTATATGTACGTGGTCGTACTTGGTAAAAACATTTTTATTTTATTTTGCAATAACGACCACAACTAAAGGAAATATTTAGCTAAAAATCTAGTTTAAAAGTCGATTTCAACAAGGTTTATTTTTTCCAGTTTAGGCTCATTTTTTATTTTTATCAACTTAAGTTCATTAAACGTTTATATTTTAAAATCAATACGATTTGAATATTTCCATATCGTAGTTTTACATTTAAGGAATACTATTGATTTTTATACAAATGCTGATAATGCTTGTAGGACCTATAGTTATACCGCTGTTCTCCTTGGTTATTGCCTAAATTAAACTTCTCGTTGTTAATATCGAGTTTGTACTGTTCAACAATAAGCTATACATATAATTCACTTTGATTTCAATATCAATAACTCCAGCCTCTCCCGCCGGGACTGCAATAATTTGCAAGGATCTCAAAGTTTTGAACAAATATTTCTCCCTCCGTCCTGTTACAGCTTTCCATTGACCCAACATTTTAAATGAAGACTTATAAAATGAGCACCCTAGTTCAAACAAAATGTCTACAAAACCAACGCAAAAAATTAGTAACACTAAACAAATGACTACAACAAAATTCATATTTTTACTTAGGGCAATAAAAATGACATTACAATAAAGTAAACATATTCCAAAAACACCGCATAGAACTCCGGTACTACCGTCATATTCGAATGGTTTTAAGATACCGTGCACAATTTTACATTGTCGATAAAACGAAATAAGAAATATATTTGGTTGGCTATGTTTTTCTAACCTTTTAAGTAACATTATCTGTAGTAAAGCTCCTGAAAAAGTTATAACTGTTAAATTAGAGAACCCAGCCAATAATAAATGACCCATAAACAAATACGTTATGGAAAACACCAATTTAAGCAAGGTACTATGGTAAAACGTTAAGAAACTGCAGCAGCCCAACAATGAGCAACACACATATTTTGTAACACTATAAAACGGATCCAAACCCAAAAAAGTAAATATTAGTGTCAAAAAATATGTTAGAAAAGACATTGTTAAAATCGAAATTGTTAAAACTTTACAGATAAGAAGCTGCTCTTTTGCAGATATTTTGCAATATTTGTCAGTACTATATGCCCAGTTACATGCGAAAGCCAAATTGTTTAAATACTTTAGTACAACGTAATCTGCTATGCTAAGCAAAACTACCGCAAGTAGAGCAATGCCTTGGGACAGAACATGACTGAATTCAAATATCCTCGGATTGGCCAGTTCTGCTTGAATAATGGTAACAGTAGATATCAATAATATTAGTTTAAATGCAGAATTAGCTAAAAAGTATATCTTGAAGTTCGAAGTATTGCATGAGAAAGGAAGACATTTCCAACGTTTATAATTAGAGTCCCAAAATAAAGGAAACCAGGTGAAGGTGTTGTTGAAACCTTGATGAATATCATTTAAGGCAAACAATAACTTCATATTGTAAAATATTCGATTCGAAGCGTTTATGCAATTGATAATAATTTGATGCGTTTGTGTTTAAACTTCTACAAAACTTTCGATTTTTTCACAGTCAATTAATTCGAATGAAACCTAATTATTCCACTGGTCAGCTCAGTATTGTTGCACATTATGCCAAATTAGCTAAACTGTATTGGTAAGGGATCCAAATATTGCCAGTTTGACGAATGATTCAAGTGACTGAATGCGTTGTTTTTCAAGTTTACCTTCCACGCTTTTCAGTATGACATTGATGAACCAAAATTACAGGGAACTTAGCGGAAGTTTATAATTCTATGTAGAATAGCGGACGTTTGTTTCAATAACGCTGGCCGAAACGTTGTAATTTTCAGATACATACTCACAAAGTATTTGACGGCCATCATCAATCGTCCAACGTTTATTTTGTATTTTAAAACAAACAAATAACCAACGATAAAATAGCAGTTAAGCTTAAATTTGAAACCTTGATGACGTCGACTTTATTATTGGATAACCATAAATATTTCTTGTGGGTGTGGCAGTTTTTACTGCATTAATTATTTTTTCAAGCACAACTAAGTAGTGACTTCGATGTATATCTCTCCTCATTCTAACCTTGAATTTGATATGGCATATTAACTTAACAAAATTTAAGTACAAATGTTTTATGTTTGGTAATTTGGTAACCATCATCATCAACTTCTGTTTTTATCAACCCTACAACAGATTTTGTTAAAATAAAACTGAGAAGACGGTAAGTCACGATTTTGTTTATTTGTATGAAAAATGAAAAAAATCAGTTTCTAGGTTGGTTTCGTAAATTAATGCGTACGCAGTAAGGTGCATGTATGAATACGCACGATTATGATACAGACTTGTGATGTGACAATGATTTCATGGATATTGAATTTAAATGTTCAGACGTACAACGACAAAATTATGATGTTTATGAAAGTGTATGCAATGAACTACGTCAATGCAGTACGACGACCGGAGAACTAAAACACGCGTATTTTTTACTAAAGCATGCTGTGGTTACCTTTTTTTACAAAATAATAAAAAATGCAATGATCCTTTTTAATGAAAGAAGATGAATAACCTTTTTTACACCTTGTTATATACACACAAGAAATTCGAATATGCAGTACTAACGTAATAATAAAAATATATGCGTACTTTGCTGTATAAATTAAAGAATGCATTTTTTGTCCTATCATAAAATTCATCCATCATAATAGTTTCATCATCAAAAAAGTGCCTGAAAAAAACCAAAAAAATGACAGGTAAAACATAATTATTTACATAACGCATTATATTATATTGTCACAATTTTTTAAAATTAACTCTAATAAAAACTACTTACCTTTGCCGGATTTACAGATTGCAGATTAATATCGGATTGCATAGCGTGTATCACTTCGGTATTACACTGCTATTTCATCCTCAAAGGTGTGGGTGTGGAAGAGAAGTGGACGTGTTTCATTGGTTGCCGGAATGAGCAATGTGCGAATGTCTGTTAGGGTTGAAAATAGAGAATTCTGTCCACCACCAATGACCCCCACAACTGGAAATGAAAAAGGTAAATATTTTAATATTTTACTCTTTCTTTTAGAAATATTATACCCATCTGTCAACTTTTTATATTTGTTTTTTAGCTTCTTAGGCGCAAACGGATAGACAAAGGCGTACGACGACGTCCTCCTCCACCAACCTCCACACGCTCAGGAAATGTTGCTTTAACCTCCCTTACCACATTTGCAAGACGGCGCACAAGAACGCAAAATCTCGGGCACGCATTTTGAAAGGTGAAATGCAGAATTTCAGCGTGAATTAGTCGAAACGTTAAAGCGGGTGAGGACTGAGCGCGCATCAGCTTACCCTGGAACGCCACGGAACATAACGGCTCCTAATCACGACCCCATTGCTACATCCAGCCAGGCCATTCGCCCAAATCCTCCCAGCCCCTGTCTCTCTTTAAGATCTACCAGCGTCGGTTTGGAAACACGAGGACCGTCTAATTGGTCCATTTCGTGCAACCATTTCATTTTCCTTTTCCAGATCACACACACCATTATCTTGTGAGCAGACCCCTGATATCCCGGAAATTTCTCCCACGCCATCTTCACCTGAGCATATTTATGACTCACCAGCTAGCACGATTTACGAGTCACTCCATAATTCCCCTGAAGTTCCTACACCACAAGTACCCCAACATCATGATCATCAACCCCAAGGACCTCTGCCAGCTTCACCACCTTTGCCAGAAGAACCACGCTCCAGTTATGGCCGTTTGCTTAAGCAAACTTTAAAAAAAATGCAAGCCTTATAATTCATTGTTGTTTTCATGAATGTTCCATTGTTGTGATTTTTTTCCTTACATCTTTATTGCTTGTTATGATACCCTCTTTCTATTATAGTGTCAAGTTACTTGTGTCATGCTGAATCATCTTCTGAAAAGTCCACAGGAAGTGCAGATTTGGGCAGGGTCTTGCAAAGTTAATTAGTTAATTAATTTTTCGCTAATTGGTTCCGCTTTAACCCGAAATGAATTATGAACACAACACTTTCGCTAAATAAATTATGTAAAAAAAGTGGCCCACCCAAATCTCCACACATGCAAATAACATAATAATTTTCAAAGAGTGATACAGAGTGACACGAGTAGTAATGCCATGTCTGCTTTGTAAGTAAATTGTGATGTATGCCTACCATAAAAAACGTGTTCAACACTACAAAATACAGATTATTAGTAAAGAGATTTTTTTCAAAAACAGATGTTTTTATCTAATCCATACTGCACTCATATTTATAATAAAGCCTACACAAACAAGACACAAATAAGACCTGCTTCTACAAATAAGACTAACTCTTATTTTAACTGGACTGGATTTTAAATATATAATTCAAATTTGTACACAAATAGTTGAACCAATCAAATTTAACATACATTAATTGGAGATATATTAAACTACCACTAAAAATAATTTAACTGGAAGATTGAGTAGCACAATTCACCTCCACCCTAACTGCATGTTAGGGTGGAGGCGAACAGTGAATGTATAGGTTTTATAAATTAAATATGTTTAATAAATCATTATTACTCATTTAATCCATGGATTAATATTCCTTATCTTTATGCAAAACTGCACACACCGAATGTATTGGATTCCAGTTACGGGCAACTATTCTATCATTCGTGAAATCATCATCATCCGAAATGACCTCTTCTTCCAAAACATAAGTTTTATAAGAATTAATTCAAGAATAAAGTACAGTGACATATGCATTAAAATAGTGTAAGTATCGCTTGTTATTATGTATTAAAAAATTAGCTGAATATTTTATGAGTAGTTTTCTATGCATCAAGAGAAAGATAGTCCACCTATAGATAGGGAAAAGTCGTTCAAAGGATCTCCATTGCTTAAAATTGTATAGTTTTCCGGTTCTATACATAGGATTAGGATTTTGATGATCAGCTAGCTTTTCTTAAATTTCACACAGGTATCCCGAACAGATATAAGGCACGTCGTCGCTGGGATTACAGAAATAGCAGACTTTCTCCACACACTCTCTAAAAACGTATCTTTATTTTTGAGCTTTACAATTGGAAGGCTTCATTGTAAATACTACAGATTAATAATCTCTATCCTTGTCCTGTGCTTTCTTAAGGGGACATATATTGAAAACAAAGAGTGAAGTATTTTATTTAAAGTTACTCATGGACATCACATCATTGCAATCCCTTTCAGTCAGCTTTTTGAAAAGTGGGAGATATGCACTTAGCACTTCGCCGTTAGCAAAATCAACATTTATTACACGTTGTATATTTGTGTTGCTTTCAATGACTGCAGAAATACTTAACAAACTATAATTTTTAAAATCGAAACTATTTTTTTAATACTTCTGTTAACAGCATTGGTCTCCACCAGCATAACAACGATAAATCTTGATCTATACCCGCTAACAAGTGTGTCATTTACGATACTCAAACTTCCTTTGCTGATTGAGAAGTTTTTTATTTCCGCTCTGTTATACAGGAAATTTGGCAAAAGTCCTTTTTGAATCTCACGCGTGTACAGGTCATTGATTTCAGGATATGGAAACAGTTTTTTGCAGTAAAACACTGAAGTCACTAAAAAAAACGCTGGAGAACTTCTTCGTAATTTTAGTCTCACATTAACAAAACTGGAAAGAAACTTCTGGAGTCGTAACAAGCCCTCGTGAATAGAAGTTACTATGTACTAGATAACTTTACTAAATCCACTCGGGTTTTAAACCCTGTATTTTTGCGTTTTTGTCCTTATTATCGTCTCTAATGTACATAACTACACGGAGCAATGATTGACAATCACGTTCATTGTAATACAATAGACTATCTATCATATGTAAATATCTTGAACTTAAATCAATACAGTGCACATTGTGGGCAGCAATGACAAATTCTAAGACTGCGGAATCAATAATTGATCCATTAGGGAAAATTGGAACATATTCAGACGAACTGACACTTTTTTCTAAAATCGGTTGATCAAAATTTTTAAATTGTTATGTGTAGCCAGTAGCCGTGTCATCGGATTAAGACATTTAGCAATTTAATATATTTTTCTCTTCTTGCTTGCTTTGCCTTCTTAAAAGATTTCTTTCGACTGCGCTTTTTTAAATCCCTTCCTCCACTTTTTAACTTTTTTTCACACGCTTCATAGTTTTCCTCTTCTTCACAGTATTTGATTTTTTCTTTGAGTAGAAATACACAGCTGGCAAATTTCCTTCATTACTACCCCCACTTCTATCCATTGGGGCAAGTTCACACCCATGACGCTGCGCTGGTATGTTATATTTCTAAATTTCGACTTTCCTTTTTAGATGAATTTATTTTGTTATTCTCTTAAAACCGGTAAATATGACGAACAATATCGTCGCTCTTCGACTATAGAACAGCAAATCAATATGTGTTCACGATTGTTGTCTAATCTCAAATGTGAAAGATCGATCAGTCTTACGCATACCTTAAATATAGTGTCGTGTGCCAAAGCAAACCCATCCAGCTTGAAAGTAAGAAACTTTATTGACGGCTACCTGTACAGCGAGTTCGTCTGCTATTATCTTGTACTTCAAATACTGTATTGACAGCTTAAGCAAGAGCATCTAGACTATCATCTTCAGGTTTTCCTATGCCAGAGTTCACTTTTTCCATCCTCAACACCGCAAGCTCAAACGCATCTTTTTTATATACATCAACGTCATTTTGATCAAACACCTTTCCGTGATATTTACCATTTTTTGAGAATACATGCTGTGAAAAGTCTAAAAGCTTTCCTAATGCGGGATCTAAGTAAATAAGTTTATTATCTGGCAGATTAATATTAAACGTAACAAAAAAATTGCTATCACTGCTAAACGTCTGTGTTAAAGATATATAGCGTAGCTGTTCTACACCTGCGGAAAGAGCAGCGTATAATTTAATCGGTGTTAGACCGAGAGCTTGCTATACTATATTTTTGTATAATAGGCTTAAGTATTCCAATTTGACACTTCCAGGCATCAAATTTAATTTTCTGACGAAGTTTCTTTAATGCATTTACGTCCACCCCACAGCTCAATGATTGGATACCACATTGAAAGCTGTCTATATTTTTTCATTCAATTATTCGAGTTATCTTATTTTTTAATTTCTGATTATCCTTATCCGGAAAATAAAGTAAATCTGCGTTACTGCAAAATGTCACATAAAGACTAGTAGGTTCGGACATTATGAAATGACCTTTTGAATTTGTTGATGATAAAAGCTACCGGGAATTATGTTTCCTTCCAAATCAGAAATCACGTATGTTATCAGATTTGAGTATTTTAAACTATACACTTTGTACACATCATCACTAAACTGGCCTGAATATGATTTGGAAAATAACATTTTATTCATTCCAAGCCTTACTTTATCCCCAATTAGTATCCCAAATTAGTATCCACTATGCTTTAGTAATTTAAAATTTTGCTATTGTGTAGTTAATGCTTATTAAAAGCAAGTAATTCTTACTCATAAAACAAGACTGGTAACTGCTCTGCTGTGCTGGAATGTGTGTGTGTGTAGATATGATAGTATTACACTCAATCCGCTCGGATGATCTTTGAACCCCTTATGCATGCGTCCACAACAATGAAATATGAGTAAGTCCACAATATCATATGTTTTTCCAGAGGATGGAATTGATTAAAAATTTCTGATCAGAGCATGCAAGGTATAACTTTTAGTTAGCTACTCATCTATTATGTAGTTTTGAAAGATGGGATGGGCTACACGGGCGTTATTTTATATTTTAGTTTTAGTCTGACAGTCAGCAAGTTTAAATTCATATCATTTTTTTTTGACAATTTCCTAACCAATCGCTGCATTGCCAACTCGGAATGTGTTTTTGTTAAATTACGTGATGGAAAATTAATGTGCATTAAGAAAAATGATTTATTTGAGCTCCGCCCAAAAGCTGTTTTCAAAACGCCAAAACTATGCAATATACTTGTAAAGGTAGGTGAAGATAACAATTCTTATAAGTAAATCTAAATCTACACTCCTAGCAAAAACCACAGATGATAAAGCAGAATGAAGATGGGTTGGGGAAGTTTAGTGGGAAAATAGCTTCAAAATCTGTAATTTGATGTAATTTAACTAATTTTGTTTCTGGATAATGTTGTTACATTTTTTAATTGCCTGGTTTTTCAAGCGTTATTCGGATTAAAAAAACATGCTTGTGATAATTTACATGATGGTGAACGACTTGATACACCGCTACCCCGCAATTACCGTCTTCTCCATCAGCATTACCCGAAGAAGATGAAAAAACAATAAAGGGGTGAATGCTATTGAAGGTGATAGCTTGTTCAACTTTTCCAGCTCTCTCGTACTCCCGGTAATATTTTTAAAGGATGCAATTTAATTAATTGTGTCTGGTTAATGTTGTTACAACTTTTAATTGCCTGGGTTTTCAAGCGTGATACGGATTATAAAACATGCTCGTGATAATTTACATGATAGTGAACGACTTGATACACCCACTTCCACGCAATTACCGTCTTCCTTACCCGAAGAAGTACCCGAAGAAGATGAAAAAAAAACAATAAAGGGGTGAATGTCATTGAAGGTGATAGTTTGTTCAACTTTTTCACCTTTCTCCTACTCCCGGTAATATTTTTAAAGAAACATTTACTTAAACATATACAATAGAGGTGTTATGCATTATTATTTATGTGGTATCTTGAGATACCCCAAAAAGCAAAGAGATGAAGATCACCTCTCACAAGACATCTGTGGTGGCAGCAGTAACCAGAACCATGCTTGTCCACCACAAGATCTACCTCGTGGATGCTGGAGCACAAGATATCCTCAAGCAGACCTAATCCACTGTCCATTAGAGTAGCACGTCTACTAAATATATATCAGAATTTAATTAACCAATTGTTGAGTTTAAAGCACTATTCTTATTAAATAAATAATACTGATTGTAGTTAAACATAAAGGCAAACAAGCTACGCGTTTATTGCACCTCATTTCGTATTTCACCAATCTTAATTGGGCTACATACACCACAATTTATATTTATTTAGAATGCTGTAAAATACGCAAATATAGAAGAAGCAAAGGATGGTAATGCTAAAACTGATAGCGTTTACAACAATTTTCGCGATGTTTCTTACCAGAAAAACATCGTCAGTCAAGCTTTACAATACTTTTAATTGATATTTATTTACATACAGTACATATCGTATTTTAACTTTTTTAGACTGAGAAGGATGGACGTTTAATTGTTCCTTGCTCACCTTTGCCACATCATTCAAAAGACACTTCACCTCCAGATCCAAATATACCTTCAACCAAACATATGTTCACGATTGCAGTGCCTATTTTACTCACTCCACCGCCCTCTGTTATGATAGCCAGCACGTAAAGCAACAATTATCAGGTGGATTTTTCATATATATGCATGAAAAATGTTGTACAGGCGTACTTTACTTAGAAGTAATGAGGGTGCTA
Source organism: Entomobrya nicoleti (assembly GCA_034695465.1). Taxonomy (NCBI): domain Eukaryota; kingdom Metazoa; phylum Arthropoda; class Collembola; order Entomobryomorpha; family Entomobryidae; genus Entomobrya; species Entomobrya nicoleti. The sequence continues at coordinate 10,728 of JAQFZG010004759.1, forward strand.
CTGAGTATGGTGTACTATACACCAGTCATGGATACTTATTGTAATCAACTTGCAAAGGAAGATTGGAAATGGAAGGAAGTCTTTCGTTCTATAAAATATGCAAAAAATAAACAAAAGTTTTGGTAAGTAGTCTTCCCTTTCCAGCTGCTCTCCTGATTCATTGCAATATTGTTAATGTGGGGTATATATTTTTAACTTTCGATTTATTCTTTCAGTGATATGTCACATTGACGAGCAAAAAGGATGCATCTTGTTTGTAAGGGAAACTCTTTTGCATATACAAAAAGTGCGATCAATTTGGAACGTATCGACTTTAGACTTACGATGGATTTGGAACGTTTCTATTTTAGACGCCCGATTATATATGTAAGCTAAGACTTAAGTGTACATTTTAATAATTTATCCTGTAGACAAGTAATAAAGCGTGATACTTTTTACTTCTAATAGGTACATTTTGAGATAGAAGATGTGTGTATTCACGGCTTTGTGTGGACTATAACTTATTTTCATTTTAGTGAGGAAGATTTGAATATTATTTGTTATCTC
>JAQFZG010004760.1:0-11271 GCA_034695465.1 Entomobrya nicoleti
TCCCATATCTTACATTGTCGTCCTCATCCCACTGTCAACACAAATTAAAAATCATTTCAATCATATATATTTAGTAAATATTTGTTTTATAATTAACTTGAAAACAACTTACAATTTTTTGAGCATGGAGTACTTGCATTATACTAATGAGGAAAAAACACTGCTGTATTGTTCTCTTAACTGAAGAAAATTAAACAAAAAATAAGTTGATGATATTTTAGTTTTCCAAAAGTCTAGTCACTTTAATACAAAACTAGTTAGCTATTCAATCAGCTGGCACTCTTTTGTTTACGTAGCAGTAGTGCTGAGTCTGCTTCATCTGTTTTTATCCTGTGCAATTTCCAAATGAAATTTCCCGCTCTCCAATCCATTACTGAAGCAGCAAGCAGTATAAGGTGAGCATAATTTGTGGGGTGAATTGAGGCATAATTAAACAATGTTGAATGCGTACGGACGCTTGGCCTATTAATATGATACACTGTCCTGATCATTACAACGACACGTCGATAATAATGTTAATTAAAATTAATCATGGTCTCGTCAAGGTTTACTTTGATGTAAGATTGATGTATGTTTTGAAATTTTGTAGCTAATTAGTTCGCTTCCACAATGAATAATGAAAACAGCACTTGGTTACCTCACTTTTTTTGCATTTCTAACGAATCAAGTATATGAATTTGTGCAAGTTTGACCATTTATATTTAACTCCATATTCTTACCAATCGTTTTGAATAACTCTGTAAGTTCAAAGTTAGATCACTCTTAATTGTTTTGTTACACAATAGTAATCAAAAAGCTTACTTATGATATGATAACGAGATAATGCCAGATCGTATTTCTATAAAAGTCTTCGGACGCCTTATCAAACCTTGTCAAAAGTATTTATTTAATGTATATGATTTAATGGAATTATTCTACATAGAAACCGAAAAATTTCACTATTGCTTTATTTCTCTGTTCACCGCACCTCGACAGTCTGGAAATAGTAGGCTCATCAGCATTGTTCGAATGAACAAATAGAATTAAATAATACACAGAACTAATCTCGACGCTACAATTGGTCTTAAGATTTGACCATATTTAGGTCTTCTTTGCAGCTTTATAAACACTCAAACCCAAATGCTCATTTAATTACTTGGTATAGACTAATTTAATTAGATTAAAATCCCAAGTTATAAAAGTATATAAAATTGAAGTGTATTCAAACACTTGACTAAGCCCAGTTCATCCTGTGCAGAAGTGAGCCTTCCAAACTATAAGAAACAATAAATCAGAAGTCTTGTGCAAAAGACATATACGCTTATACTTGTTCGGATTGAGAAATACTTTGCGGTGTTTTAGCTATGGGGTGGCATGCCTAAACATTTCATAACTTAGTCTGGAAATCATATTATTTTTTTATTGAGCCGGTATAAGACCACATTTAAGTATTATGAAAGTTGCAATTTCAATTATAAAGCGATAAAAACAAGTTTGGTATTCTGTCCAGTACATATTTGATGATCGCTATATTACACAGAAGAACTCAATCTTTTATTTTAGAATATATTCTGCGGCACTTTGCCCACTAAATCCATTACTGATAATAGTATTATTATGACTTGGACTAAGTTTTATCACACAGACATCCCATTTAAATATCTATCACGCCTAATATTTATATGCAATCTCACTGTTTCATTTTGAGCAAGGGCAAAGCTGAAAATTATAGCAAACTGACTCGGATTTTGTAGCAAACAAATTAAAGCTAATGCACACTAACTATTTATTTTACTTTCAAACTGGTTAATTGAACATTAAACATTTAGCCGCAATAAAGGAAAGAGGGAGAAACTCAAATGCAATTTCCAATAACAAGTAAACAGCCAACATGCTTGGTTTGGTATACAGCAATACCTCACTGTATTGTAAGCTGCACGGGGAAGTGAATGCAGGGCAGAAGGCGTGGGAAATTTGCAAGTCCATCCGAGCTTTGCCGAGAAGGCCACGAGGGAGAGCAGAGGAGGTCGCTGAGTTGCTAGGGTAAAAGCTTGGATGGACCTGCAACTCTCTCACGCCATCTCCACTACACGCTCACAAGCTGAGTGAGAGCTCTTTGCACAGCTATTATTGGGCCTGTTAGCAGTGTGTGTGTGTATGTGTGTTATTGGGTTAGTTGATATTCTATCTGTATTGCACAAATACAGTTCAATTTGAGTGATAAATATTTGATGATAATGAAACTTGATTATGATTTTGAGAAACTTGGACATATTTACACTAAATGGAATGCACAATATGCAGGAGAACGGCTACTAGTAGTAGCTTTATGTCGGTTGCTTGAAAAACGATTCATATCCATTCACTTAATATTTCCAAACAAATCAAATAGTTCCTCTGCACATGAAAACTTGAGAATAATTTCCGCAATTTGCTTGAGTAAAATCTGTTCCAAAGTCTTCAACCCATACTTCTGAACCCACGCTAATAGACTAATAATACCTTGATTGGAAAAGCCAGTAGTATTTCCAAGTATACGATCCAAAATCTCCAAAACATTTTCATTGGTCAGCATCTTGGCATTCCTGGAGAGCTCTTCACAGTCGTATCCGAAAAATTTAAACAAGTCTTCACTCGACTTCGCTCTGGTTATTTTGCCAACAACTCGTTGTAGTAATCTTTGTTCCGCATTTTTCAATGACAGTTCTCCTGTTAGATCCAACAGCTGTAAATCCACATTTGAAACTTCATCCTGATCAATTCTTCCCAAAAACGTATCCAAGATATCCAAAACTTGAATCATTTGATACTTTCCAGCGGCATAAGTAAATTCCACAATTGTATCGTAGTCAAGCCAGTGATTCAGAAGATCCCCAGTGTAGAAGTAATCCAAAAGAATTTTCATCGTTTTTCCTGATAAATCGTCTACATTCACAATTCCAGTATTACTTTCAGACAGATTAGAGTCGAGCATTCCCGCAAAGACTGGACATCGAGCTATATACGCAAAATATTTAGATAAGTTTAGAATGAAATTCAAATAAAATGTTATAAATTAAATCATCTTAATCTAATTTAATCTTAGTATTTGAAGAAAACCTTTCAGAATATTTTGATGTACAAGTAACTCAACTCCATCACTTGTAATAATTTTAAGATCCTGCCTATTTTCTCCATTTAAAAGAGCAACCATGTGTTGACGAAGTTGTTCATGAGATTGTTTCATAAATTGTTCCATTTTCATTTTTTCAAAACAAACTGAGTCGACATCTGGCGTTTTAAACGTCAAAACAAGCGTATATTCTACAGCGCCATTTGTATTGATGTAGTCTGCATCAGTTCCATCCGGGCCAGATATTCCGATGTCCAGATACTCACTTTTCTCTTCAATAATTTCACCTAAGCCTACTTCTTTGTCTTGCTATACAAATTCAGAAGTAATAATAAATTAAGAAAAACTCACATAATAAACTTAATTAAATTTAATTCATCAAGTGTGAAGCATACTTCATCTTTCTCTACCAGTTCATCTAAGGGTATAATATTAGCACAACACAATTGGGTAAATAATTCTACTTCCAGCTTTAGTTGAGATCCTGAAATTCCCGAACCTTTCCCTTTGATGTCTAGTAGTTGCCAATAGACTCGCGCCCTTAATCCATTTAATCCAGAGGAAACGTCCCTAAATCCAATAAGCCACTTTGTTTGAATTATCTGAGTTTGTTGTAGGCCAGTTTCGAAAACTGCCTTTTCATTCTTCACAAGTTGAACATCTTGACGGACTTGTCTCCAGTTTTGGATCATCCATTGAATCTCGTAACTGACTTTGTTCTCAGCACACTGTGAACACACCATATATATTCATTGTAGAAACTACGATAAGTATTTTAACAAACTAAATTTATCTTTAAAATGAAATAAACTTACCTCAATTTCTACTTGCATTTTAAAGGAAAATTAGATGTTTTATATCTCTTAATTTCTATAAATGGGGAGTATACACAGGTTAGAATACAACTTGTACAATTTTCTAAATAAATGTATAAACAAATGGATTTTTCCCGATTTTTAAATTTGATTTGTAATTATTTAGGTAAGATGACTCTTACTTAACAAAGTATCTAGGGTAAAGTGAGGCCGAGCTACATAAATGCGATTGCCTTTTAATTCTGCTACTTTTATGATGTCCAGCTTGTAATTAACTGTTTATAAAATATATTCTATAACTTGAAAAGATTAACTCAAAATAAAGAAGTAAGATCAATTTAAAGTAAATACAAATTCGGCCTTTAATGCTTAGCATACAGCAAATGTTAAAAAGTTGCGACACCAAGCTGTACGATCATGGAAAACAAAAAACTAAATAAATTTGAACAAAGTTTTTGTTAACTTCAAGGAAAACCAATTTCGAATGTCAATTTCGATATTATAAATATTTACTTTTCATTCATTCATGGCATTCATTCATGTAAACAAGAATAAGAAGGTATTCTATGAGTTTAATCCACTTTCTTACACTCCATTTTGTGCATACGTATTTTGAAGCAAATATAAACAACGCGTGTGAAAAATGAATCCTGTGAAGTGACTTGTTGTACATTATCAGTATCAGAATATTGACTTTCATTGTATATCATTTTTATAATCGGTTTCAATACCCAAATTACACTTACTTAGTCTAAAAGCATCTTTGCTTCTTTGGTCTTCTCGTCCTTCAAACCCGTTTACTATACGGCGGCTTTCCGTCGACGCGAAAGAGTTCTACCTGCGAATCCCCTTCGACGATGCCTAATGTATTGCTAATATGTACAAAATATTATTTTAACAAGCTTTAATTTATACAATTAAATATTTTGAACATTTTACAAATAACACTGTTATAAAACGGTTAAGGATTGAAACAAAAGGAAGTTGATTAGGCGGTTTCCATAGTAACAAGGAATTTATTTTAGCTTGTTAATCGGTTTACATGGCAACCGTAATTTATTTTTAGAATTTAATTTCGTTTCCATGGCAACCTTAAGTTATTTTTGGAGTTTTATTTTACACATGTACGTGTTAATCGGTCTTCATTCATAATTACATGAATTTATTGTTTTTTATAATGTTAACCATGAGAACAGGAAGTTAGGTTTTAGTTTTTCTGTCCTTTCCGCGTCAACCAAAAATTTATTTAGATTAAAATTCTGTTTTATTATCAAAAACTTGTCTTATTCATATTTTTCCTTGTTTTCCTCCTCCAAATAAGCTAATTAACAATTTTTCCCTTTCCTGCGAATTCTTCGACGACGAATTTTCCTCTTTGAATCTGATTTTTGGTAGAAATGTTTGATCTTAATGGTACTTTAATTAATGAATGTAACTTATATAACGTACTTAATAATGCATAGTAAAACTTTAAAATATATTGAAAAGTCTTGATACGCAATTCGAAAACAAATAGAATACATGAAGATGCTAACCCATATAACAGGATCAAAAACAACATCACAATATTTCCACTCGTATTAAGTTTCTCATCCCCCAAACTCATTCCTGGTTTCTATTAACTGAAACTGCTTACTGTTCTGGAAAAACTTTTTGGCAACCAGCCCCACATTCCTGATTCCTTACTGTATTTAATTCTACTATTCTTTACTTTTCTATCCCTTACATAGGTGGGTGTGGGCAGAATTGTTTTCAATTATTGGATAGAATGATGTCGATGTCGTTAAAATATGTTCTATACTCGAATGTAACATTGTATGGGTTACAATGGTTTCTAGAAGTTCACTTTTTGTATTACTATACCAAGATACCTGTAGCCTTTTATAAACTTCTGAAGTAATACTTAACTTCTGCGGATTCTTAGGATCATATGTCCAGTAATGTGGATTAACGTTTGTCATATTCGGCCATTGTACTGTAGCGTCCATTGCATTAGAATGTGGTTTTAATGCAAACCACAAACCTACCGCATCAAAATGGATATGTGCTGATATAGAATAAATAGTAAATTACTCTCAACCAATTCATCAAATTTCTCGTATGGAATAGTTTCACAACATTGTAAACTTTTACACTTTTATACGCATTGCTTAAAACGATTCCACCCAGAAGAAAGCTGCCAACGGCAGGTCGTAAATTAATTGTTTTTGCAAAAATGCTCAAGAAGGGATCTCCTTGTTCAACTATCACTTTTAACGGACTCATAATGTATTTCGATACGAATGAGTAACAGATTTGATTTTTGTATTGATGACTTCCGTTTTTTGTGATTTTACCTATAACCAATGCTAATGTAATGCTCGAAAGGAGCATGCACACCCATACATATCTGTCGTACACAACAAACAACTCAGAAAATGAAACCAAACGTTTTCCTCTGTCGCCACCACAACTCACAAAAGGAAGATTAGTGACTTCCTCAGGTAACGCCAGTAAACGATAGATCGAGTTATTGGACCTTTCCCCTAAAACGTCCAATCCCAATGGAACAAAATCTGTATGGAATCTATAATAAGTATACAGTCGACCATTAACGCATTTCTCATACACGTTTGGGTAGTACGAATAATTTCCCATCATCTCCGGAAGTATACTTGCCATAGCGTGAAATAACCTCTCATGGGATTTGCAATTTGCGAATAGGATTTTTGCTAGCGATTTTAGTTTCGTGTCTGAATTAACAGAACGTTTTGATAAGTAGTTTGTACAATAGCTTAAATGATGAGCTATTCCGTTAAATATTCTGTCGTCTTTGTTTTTTCTATGTATTTTTTTCAATTGTCAAATTTTCCAAAGCCTATTTGCATCCGCAAGAAATGATTTTCGTCCATTCAAAATCGCACCTAAAGACGTAGGGGATATTTTCATCATGGCCTCATATTTCATCGTATTTTGTGACTTCAGCGATGGTAAATACATTTGTGGACAATCGTGAATACCTAGTATGTGCATATCCTCCTATAGTCTGACATATCAAGATAAGGAGTTTTTGTAGATTACTCCCATAATTATCACCCTTTTGAGACAAAACCAGCATGCTAAATTTTGGAACACTGGAAGGTTGCAAAGAATAGAAATATTGGGGAGGTGCGGAAGTTTGGTCGTGAAATATTAATGGAAAGTCATATACCCAATCGTATATGTGTGGAAACATATGAATATGAACTTGGCATCTGTACGGTTTTAAACGCGAACTTAAATTTATGAATTTAAGCCAAAGACGTTCCCAACGGAACTCAACAACAAGTTTTCTTACAACGTTGGTGTACTTGTTAGGTAATAGATCGATTCCCATGTAGTTTTCTAGTAAAATGAAGCACATGTATCGACCGAACATGTTGAACACAGTTTTCAAATTAGTAACTATTAGGTCATCACCTTTTATGCCATTCACAAAATGGCTGTTATGAAAGGCTACGATTTTTGCCAAAGTTATTAAAAGTACATGGGAGTTCATGTTGAACTTCATTTTCACTAATATGCTAATATGTTAATGCTTAGTGTTTGGGGTCGAATGTTATTTTCTTTTAATAGTTTGGGTATTAAATAATTGGTATTAAATGACGCGGACTTGGGAATGAAATGATTGGGATTAAAGTGCTTGGTCACCAAATCAATGATATTCTTTAATGCAACTTTTACACGATTAAATACATCAGTCACCATATTATTTTGCACATAAACCAAACAAAAATTTCTCACTCACTTACAAAATGGAAATAAAAATATCACCCAAAATATCAGCAATGGATATCATTAGGCCATTTAACTTTATTATATTTTAGTTGTTTGTTCTTCAATTATTTGAAGTTTTGAGTCTAAAAAATAAACCATTAAGCATAGTTTCCCACAAATAACGAAAACAACTTCTGATGGCAAAATAATCAACTTTACTTCAAAAATTTCAAAATGCTTTGAGTTATTACTAAATGTTGCAAATGTTTGCAGTCCTCAGAAAACTTCATCATCATAATAAAAACTCATACTGATGTCATGTTGATCACGTTTACCCAAGCTAATGCCTATTTTGTCTTTTGCCTCATTATAGAAGTGCCCCAAATTAAGGATTTCTTTTAAAAAGGCTTCTAAACCATCGAATATATCTGCCCTTATATAGTGCTTATAAACTACAGAGAGCTCCTTCCCACCCGGCACAATCGGAGGCAAAATAATTTGACTGTAAACACGTTGAGTACTTAAATTTGTGGTCCAGTATTGCCACAATTGCTCACCGTCTTTTACTAATTCCTCAACATCATCTCCAAGTTCCATTGAAAAGTGATCGGGTGATGAATCATTTGCGAAATCTTTAAGTTTAATGTTTAACTTTAGAACTTTATCGTTTGTCTGCGCGAACATATCTGCTATCTCCTGGATTTCAATCAGGAATGTTTCTTTGTTGAAGTTTGCTTCCTCTTGTTCCTCTAATTCGGTTTCATTATCCTTATATTTTTGTATTAACTGAATAGAAAAATATTTAGTTAGAAAAATCTTTTTCTTTAAAAAAGTTTGTTAAAGCATTGAAACTATTCTGTAGTACCTTTTGTGCCTTTGGACGTCATCTCATGCATCTGAATGGTGACATTCAATATGTGAAATTGCTCTTTCAAAGGATGCATTTCTTTAAGGTCTGCTTCAAGTTCCTGAATTCTGCTATCGTCATATTTTACTGCATCCAAACTTAGTAGATCCGTTTTTGGCATCGGATTGTCAAGGTTTTCCTATAAAATGTTCAACTTGGATTAAACTTCGAATGAATAAGTGCTGCCAACAGTTCAATGAATTTTGACGCGTGAATTTAATTTAGCCCGCAGATTCAATGCACTCAAATTTTGAACTAGGAAGTGGTAACGTTATTTTAATTCATTAATATCTGTGGTTTAATTAGTTTAATTCAGTTCGAATAGCGTTTGGCATATAATAAAAAATACAACGCTTTGGCAAATCAATGTCAAGGGCCAATACTCAAAATTATTTCAGAGCGAAAGTAGGGCTAGACTAGAGGCACCTTTTTGCTTAGTTTTAGCTCTCTAGATCAAACGATTTACGTAGTACTACATAACGGACACATAATGTTCTTCAAACAAAATTTCAGCTTCAGTTTGAGAATACTTACAGATTTTTCAAATAAATTTGGACTTTCGACTTCTGCAAAAAAAACTCTGCACATCGTTCATCTTGACTGCCAATTTGGGCTATGAAATCCATTGAATTTGCATTTTGAAAATACACTGAAATTTAGCAAAAATGCAAAATATTTGTGAAAATGAACTTACTGCCTGCTCCTGTAACGGCTCAAACATTTGTTTTGGTAAAAGCGAAACTTTAACTGGAAGTCCGTTTACTTGCCATGTTGGGAAATAAGATGAAATTAAAATTATAATTACTATAAATTTCATCCTGCTTAATTTGTGACGTGACAGTACTAAATATAAGTTGCCGAACCGTTTAAATAATTCGTTAAAAAGTAAGAAATTAGTTGCGTGCTTCACAGAACAAAACTTCATTGCAATGAATTGTTGAGCATATTTGTATGTAGGAATGATTACGCAATGGACGCACTAATTCTAAGAAGACCAACAATAATGACTGGCTGGTTTTCGATAAATTCATGCGAATTCACTCCATTCGGACAATAGTTTCCTTTAAACACGAGTTTGGTACATTGTGTCTATTTCTTATGCTTAACCATTTAGTTTTTAGAATCTGGGTAATATTCCTTTCAACAAGCTACCTGAAAATATGGGTAGAAAATGGATAGTTGTAGGTAAATACAGACTTTTTGACAAGTTTTCTACTACATGTCGTTTTTTATTACCGAGATATTTGAACAATGAAAATCATAAAATAATGTCGCAGCTTGCTTCTGATATATGTATATATTGTGAAAATTAGGGACATGTTCTTATAGAAAATTATTTGCAAGCGTGATATTGTTTTAATATTTTTATTATTACCAAATATCAAAGTTCCCTTTTGTTTACTTTTATCCGAAGCTTTAACCTAATAAACAATTTTTCAATTTTTTGTAAAATTAAATTTCCCGCCTATCAATTTATTACTTTAACAACCACAACAAGCAGTGGTAACAAGTTTTTCGGGGTAAAATGAGGCAGTGTAGAAGAAGAAAGGAAATCATAGAGCCTCTCTGGGCAATAAACTATTGACAATTGACACCACTAATTATGCATTATTTATGAATTATGATGAATGAGCTCTTGGTAAAAAAACGTTAATTTTTTTCAACTCTATTAAGTTTACTAAATGTAATAATTGACGTTAACCATTTTAATTTTATTTCCAAATTAATTTTCAATTACAAACCACAACAGCTCACCAGATTTAAATTTAAAAAATATACATTACAATTAAATCTTTCATCATACAACCCATCTAAAATATTCAATGTTCATTATTCTTATTTCAAATCCCCAAAGAAAGTAAATAGCTCCTTAGCCGTTGTAAACTTGCCAGTGATTTTAGCAAACCGCTTGATTAAAATTTGTTCCAAGGCCTTCAACGATCCATCCCTGTGAACCAATGCCAACACACCAAGACCACTTTCAGAAAACTCCTCATGAAAATCAGCATTACTTCTTAATGCGTACTCCACAATCTTCAATACTTTCGACTGTCCAACTTGTTCTCCAGCCAGCATCTCAGCCTTCCTCGAAATCTCTTCAGTGTCACATCCAAAAAGTTGAAATAAATCTTGACCTGATTTCGCTGCAGTAACCTTGCTGATAACTCGTTGCAGTAATCTAGTCTCTGCATTTTTCAACGAAACTTTCCCACACAAGTTCAAAAGTTGAACATCCAAATTTGACACTTCATCCTTAGGCCCTCTTCCCAGCATTTCATCCAACAGTTCCAGAACTTGGGTCACCTCGTACTTTTCAGCGGCGTAGGTGAATTCGAAAATGGTGTCATCGTCACTCCAACCATCGAGAAGATCCCCAGTATAAAAGTAATGCAGTAGGATCTTCATCGTTTTTCCGGAGATGTCATCCACCTTCACAATCCCAGTTTGAGTTTCAGAAATGTTCGAGTTGAGCATCGCCGCAAAGACTGGACATTGGACTAGAAATGGAGTTGAATAAACAGATAAATAATTTAATAATGGAATTGGAACTGAATTAACTAATTTGTTATTAGGTGGATTATAATTAATATTTTTTAAGACCTTTCAAAATGTTTTGATGTGCTACTAGCTCCACCCCATCTCTTGTCATGATTTTGAGATCCCCGTCTGAAAAAGAATCCTCGTGTAAAAGCGCCGCCAGGTTTTGATGAAGTTGGTCACGA
>JAQFZG010004761.1:0-11268 GCA_034695465.1 Entomobrya nicoleti
ACACACCTTGTATACAAAACTAATTGCAGGAAAAACAATACCGGACAAAATTTTAAGCAGTTTAGTTTTTGAGTTATATCCAAGAAGCATTTAATTTTTAGAACCATTTTTCAATGATTTAAAAAATGGAAATATATTCAATTAATAAGTTTTCGAATACAGATAATAAGATTTGCTTGTAATATTTCTTGAATAACACAAAATTTTCACCTTTACGATTGCTTCTAACGTTCAAAAGTTTATAAACCGTTGAATTGACCATACAATTTGTTCAGAACATAGTTATTGTCAAGTTTTATTTAAGTCTTCGCAACGAAAGGTATGTGATTTACAAATTTTCTGGCTCATTTGGAAAAATGTACTGATCATGTTTGTTTTGGGGTTTTAGGTCACAATAACTATGATCTTTGGTAAAACAAACTGGAAAATGTTTTCTTTTCAGACGTTGTATGCACTAGAATTGGTAATAAATGAGAAAATTACTTTTCATTCATTTCCATTTAAACTCAGCGTAGATCAAAGTAACATCATACATATGGAAACCAAACCTCGTTTCAATTCGTCATTGAAATGGATCTTGTTCGCGCATATCTTGGCTTACTTGGCAAAAGAAGCTGCATTTCTTACATCTGCGCTTGTTGACGATATACCAATGGATGGAAATCAAATGACGAGAATAAGCCATTGGGAAATTTGTTTCGTTGTTGGAATTATTTCCCATATGTTTCCTTTACACAAAGGGGACGAGCTAACTGCGGTTGTTAATAGATTACTTAATGTAGACTTGGTAAGGAAGTCTCGAGAGGTAACATTCATGGTCTTCAATGGAATGATTCTTTCCACCGCCGTGCCGATTCTGTATACTGTGGCGACGTTCTTTTCCAACATTGATCCGATAACTGCATATCTTGTCAAAGAGTAAAACATTTTTCAATATTTTCTTGGATGTTTATTATACTTTACAGGGTTCTTGATTTGTGGAACTATTGGTATCTTGCGAAATTGAGTAACTTTCTCGTATTTGAAGTAATGTTTAGGATTTACCTGGCAACCAGCGTTTTGATAAAAAGAATTCACTCGGACCTAGCAAATACGAAAACTAACAGGCGGCCACTTTATCAAGTGAAACAATCAATTATGAAATATAAGCAAATCATGATCAACACGGAAATGGTCAACAATTGCTTCCGAAACAGTGTAGCTCTCCCATTTAAAATGGCCATAATTTTATTTGGCATTCTTTTGGGAACTATAATCTTGAATAAAAACTTGCGATCTTCCGCAACTATGGACGCACTTTGTCTGTCAGCTTACTCATTAGTAAATTTGAATTTACTATTGGCAATAGGATTTTCCATTCCCGGAAAAGTAAATTCAGTAAGTAAAAAGATAAAAGTGTGTTGGTCAAACATACTACAAAGTAGCCAAGGAAGTAATGTTGGTTCGTCAGGTTTGTTACGTGAGCTCCGACGGGACGTCAAAGCCACGAATGATATTCGGTTTTACTTTGGGGGATTCAACTATTACGAAAATACTACATGCATCAGAATTGTAAAATTTATGATAGAGTCGACGTTAAACTTAGTACTAGTGATGTAACAATAAAATACATTTTAGTGTATTAAAAATTGTATCACCTTAACTTAAGCCATCAAATAAATATAACTATTCATAATAAATTGTAACCTCATATTTTAAAAGCTTTATCTCCATTTTTTTAGTTTTTATGAACGTTCCTGGTTAGCATAACGTGGCCGCTTAGCAATATTGTTCATTAACTCCACTATAAGAATTAACTAAACTTGTCATATATAAAACCAAAACTTGTTTCCTTTAAAGAATGTATTCATGCATTATGAAATTTTTGTACCAAGCACATAATATTACTATTATTATGTATTTTTATGATTAACATTAACTGACATTTAAAGGACAAAAATGTAATTCAAAAGTCTTGTAGGTTAGGACTTGATTGGAAATTTTTGTGTTTGAAATATTTTTTAAGCAAATTAGCAATAATGGCTTCGTAATACAAAAAGCATTTATAAAAATGTAATGCTAACAAATGTTTTTGGTAAAGTACATATAAGACATATATCAGCATTTATTTATTTAAAAATGGTTAACACATGTTTTGAATTTTGGCGAGAATGTTTTCTGTATTCCACTGTTTTGAACAGCGACGTAAATATTTATGATTATTTGCTACACAATCTTTAGTTAACGTTTATAACTATAAACAAACGTCCACTCATCAAACATAATCGATTTTGTTAATAAAATTAGAACAGCTAAAATGTGTTTTTCGTTGGATAAATATTTTTGATTTTGACAAATAACTTTTGCCGATTATATGTTTAAGATTTGAATGTATTTAATGGTTCAATTTGTTTAAGTAACTGTAATTTAATACCTTTGAAATAAAACGAATTCGAGCTTACATAGCCATTTTATTTTTAAACATGGTATAAAATTTTCATTAAATGTTCTACACAAAATAGGTTACAGGAAACCCAATTTGGAAGTAACACATTTATTCCAAATACTAAATACAAGGCGAAATATAATTTACATACGTGGATAAATACCTACACGAAATTAAACTTCCAAATAAATTTTAATTAACTTGAAAACATTTGGTAAACATGAAAGTTTGAAATAACCGAATCTCAAAAACATGTTATTATAATTTACATCAATAAATTACAAACCTCTTTATTCGTGGATCCATTTTAGCGATTTGATATTTCTTACATTATGTAACCATGGACCTTCTTTTAAAAGATTGCCTTTTAAAGTAATTTATTCTTGCTAATGAGTCATGGCAGGTTGTTACTTGAGGAAATAAATGCTAATAGGATTCTAAAAGCTCTAAAATGCAATTCCAAAATAATAAAATGAAATGCCAGAAAGGTTTACAAATGTCAAAACAGCCAAACTTGAACTCTGGATTCTTCGAGCCACTGGATTACGCTTTCTTGGAATTGCGTTTGGAATGGTTTGCGCATTTGCGCCTGGAATACATAGAAACAAATTTTCGTACGCACCTTTACGTACGTACGTTGGGATTTAAATTTGCTTCAGTATTTTTTGTATTCTATGGAAATTCCATCTACTGGCAGCTCAATCTTAAGGTATTTTTAGGCTTAGCAATGGAATTGATTATATGCTCCACATATTTTGAGGCAAAGGCTACAAGGTTTCGTCGAGAATCCCTCAAATTTAAACTATTCTACTAGCAAATACAAATTTTAGTGAATTCATTCTACACAATTATATCAACACAATTGATTGTTGTTTCAATAACATTTAGATCTGCTCAAATTTCATTTGCGTTGCAAATTTTGAGTTTGCTAATTTCAACCAAGCCAACATGGTCTTTGGGAAGGAGCAAGTGAATTCTGGATATCCGCATATAACCTTTTGGCATTATTTAACCTATTTTCGTAATAAATTTTCTTTTTGGTTGTTGCGCTTAAGTGCACATAATACATCGGTTCAATGTAATGATAGACTAAAGCAAAGACAAAGTCTTAAGACGCCCATGAAGCATAAATTGTTTTGAGATTTTATTCCTGCGTTTAAAATTAAGCTTGGGAGTACAAATTATTTAGAGAAGCTTACTCCAGTGTTATTCCAAACGTAATTAGTTCAACGACTAATTGACATTTTACTGTTGAAATAAGAATACTTAGAAGCTAGTGTTGCTTATATTTAAAGTTTTAGGTGCTGTTTTAAAAGCATTTATTATTTTCCAAAGAGTAAAGCCAAAAATACTGATCGTAGAACTTTACACTAGAACAGAATAACACTTACTCTAGCAAATCAGCTTTAAAATACATATTCACGTCGTAAGTTATTTAACTCGAAATAAGTCAGGTGCCATTTTAAGAATAAGGTTTGAAGAACCAGCGCCACAAGTACAAACATCTAAGTTCTAACTTGAATCAAGAACTATTATTATGGTCAATATGCTTTAAACGTGACCTTTGAAATAACTGCTTATTTCTTAACAAGAGTGACCACTATGCCATACTCATAACTAAACCATCGTATGACAGGGTTCCGAAAAACGCAATTCTGTTGATACATCAGTATTTTAATTAAACTGATAACATAATGAATAATAATTCAATTTGCAACGTTAAAATATTTTATTCTCAATCTCATATCAAATATACTAAGGGAATACATGCTTCCCTATATTTTAGGTGTAATGTTAACTTAAACTAGACTCGTGCCATGATTTAATATGACTTATTAATCTTATAATTAGTTTGCGTGTATTTACAAAATGTACACTTGAGTTCATAACTTTGTAGCTTTTAGTTATTTTCACTAAAGCTATAAATGTGCGTTTCTATCCGCATAATATTTACAAAATCAATACCAAGTCTACCATAGAGTCCAGAATAAACTTTAAAATATTCACACCTGTGTCTTTTTCATAGTAGTTGAGTTCTCCAAAGTATAACCGAATATCCCTAATTGACTTGACATCTCGTCTAAGCTCTCGCAATGCCTTCTTTGAGCCCACACATATGTTAACTCTTGTAGCTAGTTCATTTATCCAACCATCTTTTATTCGTTTGCTAACTGCGTTCACCATTCCTGGAATGGAATATCCAACTGCAATAAATATACTTGCATTCACTGTCGTGTATACTGAAAAAACAAATCCGCCCATATTTGTAGTGGATCTTAAGCCGTTGTCCAAAGCTACAGTTCCCAGCAGAGTTATGAACGTAATTGCATTTATTTTATATGGTAGAGCAATGCTGTTTCGAAAACAATTGTTAATCATTCCCGTGTAAATCACAATTTTTCTATATTCCAAAATTGATTGTTTTAGATTGTAAATAGGGTCGACTTTATTTACTTGATGACCACTAATCCTGTTAATCAAGAGCAGTAGTGCCAGATAGCTTACAAACATTGTTTCAACAACTAAAAAGCAGAGCAAC
This sequence comes from Entomobrya nicoleti, assembly GCA_034695465.1. Classification (NCBI taxonomy): domain Eukaryota; kingdom Metazoa; phylum Arthropoda; class Collembola; order Entomobryomorpha; family Entomobryidae; genus Entomobrya; species Entomobrya nicoleti. The sequence continues at coordinate 4,965 of JAQFZG010004761.1, forward strand.
CGGCAAAGGTACGAAAAATTCCAGCAATCGAAAACTCTGAAAATTATCATCAGGATTCGATTGAACATCGTCAAATTTTCAACGTTTTGTTCCAAATACGCTGTTACCGGATCAAAACTTGAAAATAATATCATTATGACGTTAAATATTTGAAAGATGGTTGCCGATATTATGGTACAAATTAAAATTAATAAAAGTTTTCGATTTCGCTTTACAATGTCGATATTGAACACGCTATTAAAAATCGCAGTTAGTTCGTCACTTTTTTGCAAGAGAAACAAATATATGTAAATTCCAGTCGTGAATAAAAGCAACCAGAAACAAACCTTTGTCAGCTGATTTCCATTAACGGAAAGTCCTTCAATTACGAAACCTTTGAATAAAAAGATTCCTTTGATGCAACACACCAGAATATGCGCGAATAAGATAAATCGCAACCACCACTTAAACTTGGGTTGGGCTTCCATATGATCAGTTGATTCCATATTTTGAGTTGTCAAAGTTTTAATTGGACACGTGTGAAAACTAATCTTGTTTAAAAGTTCTAGCTCAAACGAATATATGGACATGAGTGTAGGTATTTTCCGATTTATTTTACGAAACATCGTGTCATAAAATGACATTATCAATGATTGAGAAATTAAACTTTGCAAAGGAATATATTTCCTAAAATAGTTTTCAAACATTTTACTGGTTTGTCTAATATAGTTGTAAATTGAATTGTTTAAATTTGAGTAATGATGAGTGAGAGTTTTGTGAGAATATTTAAAGCTAGACTAATAAAATTGGTTTTCTTTTTAACTATTTTATGCTAATTAGTAATTACAAAAAGGCTTCAAAATATGGTTATTAGTATCATTTAGTGTTAAATCTATTATTCACTGGGGCAATACAAATTGAAAATAAACTCATTTTTAAATATAACGGGCAATATATTTTTTGGTCAGAAAAATGTTTTTGTTTCTTTCTTAAAATGCTACAGTTGAATAAAAGTGAACCAAAGTTTGCAAAACCTTAACTTACGACAATTTGGTTTGATGTGTTAAGAAAACTAAAAAAATCGTTAAATGATTATTTCTAGTTGATTTAAAGCAATGGTCTTGCGCTGCTCGCCAAATTTTCAATACGGCAGAAATATACTGTTTAATTGGTTGAGCCAGCCGTAGATATTAGATAATTTAGTATCTTTAGATATTAATGATATTAAAAAATCGTTTTTGATATGAGCCAAAGTATATTCGATTTGGTTAGTTATATTTGTGGCGTTACGTATTTTATTTTTCGTAGAATTAATGCAAAACAAAAAGTGATTCTGACATGGGATTTGTGCACATCAAAAATCGATATTGATTGACGTTTTTTCAGCTGATGAATTTTGCAATAGTTTTCTGTCGAAGCTCTGAAACTTTTAAGGCCAAGTGTCAACTTCGCTGGGAAAATAAAACTGAATAGATGATAGTCGAAATTGAACGATTTTGAAGTCGAATACGGATTCCAGTATTCGTGTATATTGTTTTTTAAATATATAGGTTGCATATTTGAAATTTTTACTTCTTTTTAATGGTTATATAATATTAACAAAATTGAAATTCTTTGACATGTATAAACGTCTAAACAGAAATACTGCAATTGTATTTGAACGACAGATGGGGTTGGTCTACAAGTAGATTGGACGACATGAAGAAAAAGGAATATTTTACGCCTGTCAATTATTACTTTAATCAATTATTGACAGTGCAGTCTTTGGACACATATGTAAAAGTTAAATATTAAACTTCTACCAAAAATTTGTACTTTTATGTAAACGTGGCAAATTTCAAAGCCTTTTTCACCCAAGCTGTCAAAAGCAAAAGCGAGAGTTTAATCAGGTAAACTAATGGTTTTTCTTGTTTGTATTAGTGTGTGCTTTATACTTTTATTACATTTTTAAACACACGTATACACTAGATGATCCAAATGCGGAAAATTTCAAACATGGGATTGAAGTTACTATTTACAATGGTTAAAATTATTTCCCGTATAAGGAATAATATTACTAAATAAAATATGAATTGAAACCAGTACTCCGAATATTTTGTGATTACCGTCAAAAGGTTTGGTTTCATCATTTGTCCTGTATAGAAAATTTTCTCGCATATCGTATTTAATTAAGTATTGACAATTTCTAAGCCATCCATGTAATGGTTCGAATATACTTGGAACGGTGGGAGCAAGTGACAGCTAATTATACATGAGTCATACAGCGCTTCTCCCTAGCAACGGAATATTTGCAAATATACTCAATTACGACTTTGAGATGCTTTAAAGATGCTGAATATCACTTTTAAAGATGCTGAAATTGACCAAATATGCTGAATTTAGCACATATAGCTTACAATGATAAAATACCGGCTTGAAAATAAATGAAATACAAGTACATTAGTCATGACATAGATCAAAAATAAAAATAAATATTCAGTAAATACATTTGGACCCAAGTTTGAGCTTCAATGCTTTGTGTTAGCCTTGAATTACTTGTACCAGAACTGAGCCTTAGTTCTTTGTACTTTCATTTTTTCCATTGATTTCAATACAGAAGTTCTCAGGTTTTCATTTGATTTTCTCGTTAAAACCTTACTTAGACGATATTGAATCACAGATCCCTGCCTGCTTGTCTGCTTATGGGACGATAATGTATATTTAGCTTCATCAGCACCCAAAACATCAAATTATGCATTCAATAAATATCTGACCAGATATTATCTTGTCTTGTCGATGTCAATGTAATCAATCACCATCTGGACAATCCCAGATACTCTCATCATCACAAATGTTCCTTTTCATCACTCCAGTCTACACAGTCATTTCTCCAATCGCAGATGTAGTTATAATTGATACAACGTTCGTTTTGACTAGTCCACTATTCAAAGTTTAAAAATATCTTTAAAAAGAATTTAAAGCAAAGTATAAACAGCAGCTCTTATATAAAATAGCTTTACCGTAATATCAGGGCATGCTGGACATTGACCGGCTCCTTCATCACGCTCATCACTTCCATCCACACAGTCGTTCCTGTCTAATATTTAATAAATTGTCTACTTAAATTTATTTAAATTGTATGATGTTTCGATAAAATTACGAAATGGTTGAAAACCGTAATATTGCAAACATAATTTGATGCTATGCACCTTCCATTTGTGCAGCGGAACTATAAAATCATCATGAAAAGTTTAAAAAATATTTATAAAAACAATTAGGCATTTTTTTACCTGGTCTGGTCGACATGCCGGACACTCTGGATTTTCTTGTTCGTCACTCATATCTCCGCAATCATCGTCTCTTCGTCAGCGCAACGCCACTATAGAAAATGTGATATGCACTTTTCAAAAACAATTGCAATTTTGAATCATTTTCTTTTCTTTATTTGTCTACATGACCACCAGGGCAAGATGGACAATCGTCGGGATTCTCAGGCTCGTCACTTCTATCACCACAGTCATCATCTCCATCACATAACTATTCTTTCGGAATGCATTTTCCGTTGTCGCATTGAAACTGAAATTTTAAAATATGTAAAAATAGTAACAATACCAAACAACGAGCCATATAAAATGTATCACATAAATATCTATAAACTTTTTACCTCAAAGGGATAACACTCTTGTGCGATACACAGGCTGCTGTAATTCACCAAGAAACCCAACACTGCCAAAATAATCCAACTTGCACGCATTTTGCTCCAGGCTTCTTTTAAAACAAGTATAAAGTTACTAGGAATGGTTTTCCTGTTGATGTCCCAGTTTATACAGTACTGTGATCAATTGAGATATAGACTAATCAAATGAGACATTCAAGGACAAGTTTCTGCCATCAACATATTTTAGAAATGTAATTGATAAAGACCATACCCAACAAATGCCTCTTTTACTGTGTACGCGTTTTTGTGATTGAAATCAAGTGTTTTTGGGATTTTTTAATGACGGACAAACAATATTCTCTCCGTGTCAAAAAAAATTGACAAGCTTTATATCATAGTAATGGCGTTGAATATACTTAATTATCAATATTGGACGAGTTTAAATTCTCATGTCAACGCATTCGTCAAAGATAACGTGGTTGTGAAATAATTCATTCGAATCAAGATCTCTGCAGAGAATAAGGTTTTTCTTGTTAATTTATTTTTTGTTATCAATACACCTATAAGATACCAGTATAAGAAATATCTTACAATTTAACGGTAATCGATCTTGAAACTAAATATGATAGGTATTCTTGACCAAAAACCTGATACCGTAGAGACTATTTTTGATATTTGTAATATTAAAATTGTTTGCAAACATATCAGAAAGCTAAACTGAATTATTTTAGTACAACGTGATCAACAAATCATGAATTTTGGTACATAAAAGAGCTTCAAGAACAACACAAAAAATATATCCTAATAATTTTCCCGTAAAGATTCTAAAACGAATTTAAAATGTTTTTCAACAATAAACCTGATTTACCTTAGCAGCAAAGCATCAATAAGTCTCTCAACTAAATAAGCTTGAAAAATGACTGGAGTCAACTTCTCCAAATAGTTGGTACTCCCAAACTTAATCTTTAGAATAGGAATTGACTTTAGAAATAATTTGTGTTCCATAGACATCTTGAGACTTTGTCTTTGCTTGAGTTTAGCATTAACCTTCATCGACGTATTATGTACTTCCGCACAACATCCAAATAAAAGATTTATCACTACGCTAACTTCACATAACACATTAATATTATACATGGACATCCAGAACTCACTTGCTAATTCTGCAAACGTCAGAGATTCGTTTCTCGATGTTAATATACTCAATATTTGATATGCAGCTGCAACCTGAGACGATCCAAACGATATTGACAATACAACTAGTTGGGCTGAAAAAATCTTGTTAAAGGAATCTATCAAAATTTGAATTTGACTGTAAAACAGTTTCAAATTTCTTGTGTTGCAGCGAAACATTGTAGACCTTGCCTCAAAATATTTGATAAGTTTTACGAAACAGGTAGAGCATATTATAATTTCTATTGCTAAAACTAGAGCAACTTTAACATTGAGAAGCCAATACAGAAAGCTTCCGTAGAACACGAATATTCTATCAAATATTAAGCTACCATATATTTTTGAGAATAATTTTTTTCTAAAGAACCCCAAAACCCAAAGTCCAGGTGAATACGAAAATATATTTAAAGGCACTCCAGGAACGACTGCGCAAACCATTGCAAAAGCAATTCCAAGAAGGCGAATTCCAGTAGTACGAAGAATCCAACATGCTAGTTTAGCTGATTTGGCGTTTTGGAACTTATTTGGTGTTTTGCCTAGAAAATATTTTTTTTAAATTAAATGTTGTTCACAAGTTCTCAGTGATATAACTTTTGTGTTTGTTTCTAAATCTTGCTAACAATTACCTTGAATTTGTTTATCCAGTATTTGTAGGTTATTAAACAATTCTCCAAATGCTTGTTGGTATCGTAAGTAAGACCATGATGAAAAATGCACTGCGAAAGTTCCAGTGAATGTTTGTACGGCGATAGACTGAAAATTTTGATGCTCTGGGCCTCCAAATCCTACATAGTACGAATTATAGTACTCAGTTATGCCAAAAATGATACCGTAGAACATGCATAAATAATACGGCTTGCTGTTTTGAAACTTTAATTTAGAATCATTTGAGTCCCTGCTGCATTTACTTCCACCTGTAAGGTATGACCATGACTCATTCGCAAGAATGTATTCTTTGAAAAGACTGTCTTTTGAAAGAAAATGCATGGTTTCTAATGATTTAGCGATGGATTTAGCTTGTTTTTTCCTGGAAACTCGTGTTTTTAAAATGTTCTTTTAATGATAACAATAACTCTAAATTAGAACATCAAGAAGTTTATGAATTTTTGACTTGTTAGAAACAGAACTAAAATTGGAATGAGTATAGTTGTCTGTAAATATTTTCTAAATTGCGTTCATAATGGACGTCAGCACAAAGAGGTTTTAGGTATAGTTGTTTACCGACTTATTCTTAAATTTTCTAAACTAATTAAACGTGTCTATCATATTACATGAATTTGGAGTTCTTAAATTTCTCAAAGTAAGAAGTTACGAAACATAAATTATTAGTTAATGTTCCACCTCCTTTTAGTTTATTCACAAATTTATCATTTTGTTAAATTGGATTTCGTCGAATAAATATTAATAAAATTTAAATAATATGGCATCATCCATAATAATTATATACACAATCTATAATTTCTCCTAATCGCGTATTGTGTATAATTAGACCGCCTCGTAATACTGCGCATATCC
>JAQFZG010004762.1:0-11262 GCA_034695465.1 Entomobrya nicoleti
GGCCCATTTTAGCGCCAAAAGCGATTAGAATTCCAAAAAATTTATTGGGAAAACTACAAACGGCATTCAACCTGTGCTACTTAGTCGCAAGTTTTCTATGTCCTGTATTGTCAGGTTTATTACATTTCTGAACTTAATTCCCAATTTCAAAAAAATACATACGAAGTCGACGCCGAATATCAGCTGACGTATTTCCAGTTGCGTATCTATAGGCTACTTGAATAGTTTGAAACACAAACATGAAAAACGTTAAGTAAGATTACAAATTCTAATCAATATTATTTAAAAAAACGCATAATTAACTAGTTTACTTACCATCTAATTTTTCGTAATTGAGTCAACTGTTGGAAAGCGTGTGGAAAAAATGGTTAGTTGGAGAACATTTCCAGTTGAGTCAAATTATCAACTTGACCGATAACGCCCCCCTTATCAATGAAGGTGAACACGGCGGTTCTCAACTTTGACATTCGGGAATTCCAAATATCCTATTTAAAAAATAATCCAAGCATTTAAAAATAAATATTTATTTATCTGGTTAACTATTTTTATTCGGGTATTTCATTTTTTAGATTTACATTTTTTACCTGGTTATTGATAAGCATGTTGACATGATCCGCATCCGAACTATCTTGTGGACATATCTCAAAAATCATTTTCGCAATTCCCATCTAATTTTCATAGAGCATCTTGGTTAAAAGGGGGACTTTGCCATCAGATCCTTCAACTATTCCGGAAACTTCTTGTTCATCCACGAGGGCGGCGCCTCGCTCAATCTCGTTATTTATTGAATGTTTAGTCTCATTTTTTGGTGTATTAACGTGAAAAATAATAACGTAGTACATGTAAAAAAGAAAGAAATGGAATAACTCACCATAAAAGTACTTTATTTATAAATAAATTATGCGTTAAATTGCACAAAAAGCACGAATTGATTCCAAAGTTTAAGTTTGGTTTATGAACAGTCTGCAGAAGACTAGTGAGGGGATCTAGCTATTAAGTTGGAGGCCATAATTATCCGCTATTGGACCATTTATACCAAACAGACCATTCATATGTTAATTGAACATATTTTTTTTTACTTAAAGAAGCAACCAATACAATACAATAAAAATCAACTTAATATTAGTAATAATTCACAGTAAAGAAAACCAAAATACCTGCATAAATCTAATGTAAACCAAGTTATGTATTTATGTTTTCAGTAAACATAATTTGTATTTGAATGAAAAAATAAATATTTAACATAAATAAAAGGACTTTCAGTTCTAAAAACTACCAAAAGAGGCTTACTCAGGACGCATTTTAGATAAATAAATAATTTTTTTCTTCCGATTCATCATTATATTTTTCATGTTTTAATCAGTAAAATCTATTAACTGGCCAGTTAAAAATCTTATTTACTTGTGTGTTTTCACATGTGTGCCTAAAGCACATGATTTGGCAAAAACCTTTGGACATTTTTGACATTTATAAGGCTTTTCACCTGTATGAACTCTCGTATGCCTTACTAGTTCAATCTGTGTTGCAAATGGTTTTCCACACAACTTGCATTCGTGCCGCTTAATTCGGTGGTGCACACTTTTTATGTGCCTTTTTAAGTTGCGTTGATGGGCAAAAGGCTTTTGACACAATTCACATATGGAAGTGATTAATTTAGTGTGAACTTTCATGTGCTGCTTTAGATGGCTTTTTGTTGAAAAATTTACATTGCAGGTTAAACAGTTATGTGGTCTAATACCAGCATGTGCATCCTCATGTCTTCGTAGGTTAGACTGTAGTGAAAAAGCTTTGAAACATGTTTGACAGCGGTAAGGCTTCTCCCCGGTGTGTGTCTGTATGTGTTGTTTGAGACCACGAGCGCTTGCCAGGTACAACTGACACAAATTACATTTAAACGGCGTTTCACTTTGGTGTGTGTTCATGTGCTCTTTCAAAGTATCTTTACGGGCAAAATTTTTGCCGCAATGTTTACATTTAAATTCTTTTATCCCACTATGTAGCAGTTGATGACTACTGAGAGATTTCTTTTGGTTAAACGATTTTTGACAAAAGTTACAGGAGAACGGCTTTTCCCCTGTATGAGCTTTAATGTGCTGATTTAAAGATGAATCAGTAGTAAATGATTTATCACACAGTTTGCAGAAAAAGGGCTTCTCATTGGTATGTGTACGGTAGTGACGGAAAAGTGTGCCGGATTGAGAGAACGATTTTTGGCAAAATACGCACTGGTGAATATTAAAATGGATGTTTGTATGCGCTCTTAAACGTTGCCTCAACGTAAATTGCTTTTCACAGTATTCACACTTGAACTTGTCCAGAGCCATTTTTCTTCCAAAAATCTCAAATATACGATTATATCTTGAGTCTGTTCAGAGAAATTTATTCATAAATAAATTTAATCGCTGAGTGTTTTCATTCATACACCGTAAGTTCTTTAGATCTGACTCAAAAATTGTTGTAATTGTGTTACAGGTTTCTCGTAATGTGTACTCATGAAAATATTTATTTGAAATAAAACTGGTTAAAAAGATAGTTGAAAAAAATTGAACAACTACTATCCGTTACTTTTCCTTGCTCCATACATCCATGTATATTTTAAATTTTCAAGGGTTGAAAGTTAACACCTGTCTCAATATTTTGCTTAAATTAAGTGTGCGTTTTCAAGTGTCTGCTTAAATTACTTGATGATGCAAAAGACTTAGGACACTTTTGACATTTGTAAGGCTTTTCCCCGGTGTGACTTCTCGTATGTTTTACTAAATCAACTCTCAATGGGAACGTTTTCTCACACAAATTGCAGGGGTGGTCATTAATTCGATGGTGAATATTTTTTATGTGTTTCTTTAAACTTCCTTGTTGGGTAAACGATTTCTGGCACACATCACACTTGCAACTGTTTAATTTAGTATGAACATTCATGTGCTGCTTTAAACTTTCTTTTGTTAAAAACTTTGCATTACACGTAGAACAATGATGTGGTCGAACACTAGCATGTGTATCCTCATGTTTTCGAAGGTTACCCTTCTGTGAAAATGATTGGAAACATCTTTCGCAGCGGTAAGGCTTCTCCCCAGTATGTGCTTGTATGTGGCGTTTGAGAGAATGCGCTGACCCCAGGTACTGCCCACACAAATTACACTTGAACGGCGTTTCGGTTTTATGTGTATTTAAATGTCTTTTCACGTATGATTTGTGGGTAAACAGTTTTTGACAACGCTCACATTGAAATTCTTTGAGCCCAATATGTAGCACTTGATGACTTCTAAGATGGCTCTTTTGATTAAACGATTTTTGGCAAACGTTGCACGAGAAAGGCTTTTCTCCTGTGTGCCACTTAATATGCATATGTAAAGTTGTATCACGAGCAAATGATTTGTCACACAATTTGCAGAAGTTGGGCTTCTCATTTGTATGTGTTAGGTAGTGACGAAGAATATTTCCGGATCGAGTGAATGATTTATTGCAAAAAATACATTCATTGATTTCTACATGAATTTTTGTACTTGATTTTGAACTTTGGTTCTCACTTAACACTTCCTTACTAGTTTGGCGGTTTACGTCTTGTGGAGCCATTTTCATTCCAAAAATCAAATTAGCTTAAGCAATAGGATTTTTTCAGCAGTTCCAAGAATTTTGCACTTTTTTTAGTCATGAACGTGGGTTCCCTGTTTCTTTATAGCTAAAAAATATCACCATTGGTACTGGCAAACTTGACAGAAAAAACTAATATAATAGCACGTTCTATCTTTTCTTGTGAATTAAGCTCAATTGAAGTAAAATTTGTACTGGTTTTTAACAGAAAATACTCGCTGCAAACGCGTCGAATGACATACAAGAAATAATAATATGATTTAAAACGACAAGTATGCATACGATATCAAGACAAGAAAGTTCTCGTTTTTGAGTGCACATTGTAACCATACTTTATCATTGGGTATGTATCTACTTTGCGGCTGTTCTACATTTAGACATCTGCTTTTGTATTCATATAGTTGTGTTTCATGCTGTGTATTTTATATACAGCTTCGTGTTGTTTTAAGTATGCATGCTATGTAAGCAGTGTGTTTTTAGCTTACAGGTCCTTTTGCTTCAATATTTAATAACAAACTACCTAAAATATGCATACGTGCATGGATTACAATTTGTTGCTCTTTCAACATTGAGCAATACTGAAAGTATTGCCACATGAACAAAATCAGACTGCCTGCATAATAAGCCTGCGGCGACTACTGGAGAATGCACACGGGAATGGAAAACTGCTAATGTTTTGACCATTGCAATACAACTGACATTTGTTTTGTATGAAGTATTCTTGTATTTGAAGCATGCTACTTATATACCAAACCTTTTCAATTTGGTCGACAATCACTTTTTGTATGAATTGACGAGGCAGTCAGTACTACTAATCGCATATTACCATATTTTTGCAACTATTTTTGGTTTCAAATTAAAAAAAACATTACGTTTATTGAAGTGATACTTGGTTCATTTACTTCCTTTATTGATGACATTACGAAAGAAAAATGACACATTTCTGCAGAGTTTCCGAGGGAAATATTTTTAGGGATGTTTTAAACAAATCTAATAACTAGTATTAAAATAACACATAAAGCTAACTGAAAAGTAATTCATGATCCGTAAAAATCTAAAACACTCCTTAAAGTACACACCTTTTATCATGCATTTTCATTTAATATGTTAACATATGCATTTTTAACAATTTGTTTCTCCGACCTGCAATAAAATCGTGAATTTAAATTAACAACTGTAAAGTTAAATCAAATATTTTATAGATAAGCCTTGTGTAAATGCTATTCGAGCAAAAATTTGTGATTATAAATCTTTTTCAACTGTATTTGGTTTGAATGACGATGATTGAGGTTAAAAAGTAGTATAATATCGCAGGATCAACACATTTAATTGTATCTAAGGTTGGTTTTGTTTTGCATTTTCCATATATTATCCTGTGTATAACGGACGCATTTTGTTTCTGTAATAGGTAGCGAGTTAGTGATATTAATCCTGTGGTCGTATACACAAACTTGTACTTGCTCTTTCTGCCCTTACAAATATTAAAGTTCAAGGACAACATACATTTGTACTCAACGCACGAATGCATATTATGATGCATGTAGACAATGGGACTTGTGAAGTTTAAGCTTAAACTATAGTATACGTGAATACCATACGCAGACGCATAGAACATTTTCAACGTGAAACACAATTGAAATGCAGAAACAAATGTATGGATGTGGAATAGCCACATAGTAGATACATATATACATAAATATCTAGTGTAGTTAAAAGGAGCAATCACAAACGAGACCATTTTTTTGTCTCGACATCATGCACATTCTTGTCGTTATAGTTCATATTATTACTCGTCTTTTTACACTCAACACGTCTGCAGCAAATATTTATGTTATCCTGTTCTACAATCAGTATTAGCTTGAGTTAAGTTTAGCTTTATTTTCTTTCGAATGATAGTTTTAGTTCTTTGAAACTGACTTAATTTCCTTGTCAAGTTTGCTAGTGGTAGGGGTGATATATTTTGCCATACAGAAAAGGGGAACTCACATTTGTTACTACAGAAGTGCTTATTCGTGGAACTGCTCAAAAAATCAAATTGTTCAAAGATAATTTAAATTTTGGAATAAAAATGGTCCCAGAGATTGTTAACCGCTCAACTTGTAAAAAAGTATTTAGAACCAACAACCGCTTACAAGCGCAAACTATAATTTATGGGGGAAATCATCAGTGCCTTTTTTGCAACAAATCATTCAACCGTTCCATCCATCTTTTTCTTCACTATCCAACGCATACAAATGAGAAGCCCCACTTTTGCAAATTATGTGACAAATCATTTGTTTACGATACATCTTTAACTCAGCATATTAAGTGGCATACAGGGGAAAAGCCCTTCTTGTGCAATGTTTGCCAAAAGTCTTTTATTCAAACGAGTCATCTTAGAAGACATCAACTTCTACATAATGGACTAAAAGAGTTTCAATGTGAGCATTGTCAAAAAGTGTTTACCCACAAATCAACCTTGAAAATACATTTGAATACGCATATACTAGAAACGCCGTTTAAATGTAGTTTGTGTGGGCAATACCTGGGATCAGCGCAATCTCTCAACAAGCACATTCAAGGACATACTGGGGAGAAGCCTTAACGCTGTGAAATATGCTTCCAATCAGTTGCAAGAAAAGGTTACCTTCGAAAATATGAGGATGCACATGCTGGTGTTAGACCACATAATTGTTCTACGTGCAACAAAAAGTTTTCAACAAAATATCATTTAAAGAGGCACATGAATGTTCACATTAAAATAATCACTTACAAATGTGAACTGTGCCAGAAGTCGTTTACCCAACAAAGTAGTTTAAGTACACATATAAAGCGTATTCATCACCAAATTAAGGAGTACCCATGCAATTTGTGCACGAAATCATTCGCATTGAGAGCTGACTTAGTCAAACATACGAGAGTTCATACTGGTGAAAATCCCTACAAATGTCGAAAATGCCCGAAGGCATTTGCACAAACTGGTGATTTAGGCCGACATATGAAAACACACAAGTAAATAATTAACATTTTTGTTGGCCAGTAAATATTTTCTACTGATTGAAACAGGAAATATATTAATGAATCTGATAACACGTATTTATTGGTAATATTTCGTTGCAGATTACAGCAAATATACTGCTTATAAAACCAGTCCTGCCTAAGTAGGCCTCTTTTGTAAATTTTATTATTGAAAGACCTTCTATGTAATTATTTATATTTTCATTGGAATGCTAATTCTGTTTATTTGAAACATGAATACATAAATTTGTTCAATTAAGATTTATGCAAGTATTTTTGGATCAAAATATCACACACTAGTTAAGTAATATTTTGCCTTATTTTATTGTCAATCTTGAGCTCAATATTGTTCAGATTTAATCGGTTTTATGAAGTGCATTTTTGAATAAATTATGTGTAGAGTTCACTTATTGTGAATAAATGTTATATTTAAGCCTCATTTTAATTGAAATTGTTGTTGCTTTACGTAAATCAATAAATTATGCTCCATTAACCTAGTAATGGTATGTTTGATATAAATGATCCAATGCTGGATAGTTATGGCCTCTATTTGTTTTTGCTATATCGATCCCCACAATGTTCTTCTTTAAGTTTTACATGAACCAAATTTAATCATTGGCATCATTTCGTGTTTTCTTCGTGCAATTACACGCATATTTTTTTACAAATGACGCATTTTTATGGTGCAATAATATTATTTCAAAAAGATTTACCTGTGCCGCGTTATTTCTATTTACATTATTAAAATAAAAATTAGATTAAACAATAAATAAATAACCAGATTGAGGGATTGAGCTAGGCACCATGCTTGGGTGGATGAACAAGGAGTACTTGAAACCATGCTTATCAATATCAAAATAAAAATGTGAATCTAAAAATTTAACATACAAATAAAAATAATCTACCAAAAATGAAGTATTTATGTTTAATTTTTGGGTTACTTTTGATTAGGATATTTGGCATTCCTGCATATCGCCATCGACTAAAGTTGATAATTTGACTGGATATCTACTCCATTTGACCAGTCCTCCCACACGATTTGCAACAGATGCATCCATTATGAATCATTAGTTATTAATTAAAATAGTTCATTGTTTTTTTATTTACAATTATTAAAAATTTTCGCCCTTGTGTTTCAGACTATTCAGGTAGACCGTTGGTGCGCCGCTGATATTCGTCGTCGCATTCGTTTGTAATTTTTCTTGGGATTGGTAATCTAGATCATAAATTTAATAATTAAATAAATAATCTTCTGAATAAAAAATAAATCCAATTTATTCAATCAAAAAATTAAACAAAAATAATTCCACAAAAAATTATTTATAAAAATAATTAAACCTACAATTACACGAAAAAAAGTCAACAAAATTATATATACAAAAAATCATTAAACATAATTAAGTAAGTAAAAAATAATTAAACATACACAATTACACAAATAAAATTAAACAAAAATAATTGAACTTAAAAACAAATTACATTTAAAAAAAAACAATAATTAATTAAATGAAAATTATTCAACTTGGTATGCGCTCTAATGCAGCCATCCTCCTCTGGAGCAGCTCAGAATTTAAACTTTCCCTCCAAACCCACGTTCCCCCGTCCGCAGCTGCTCCTTCTCCATTATCAATTCCTCTTGAGCCCCAAACCATTCCACTTTTTCTAGATTAAATGGAGAAGAGGGAACCTCCTCTGAGGATGGATTTTGGACAGGGTCCGAGGTGATTTGGAGTTTGAAAGGCTTCTTGGAGGTAACTTGGAGCAGACATCAGCTAAAAAATAAACAATTTTAAATAACCCATTAAAAAGTTAAGCAATTAATTAAAATTATTTTTACTACACAAATTACTTAACTACATTTAATTTCCTTATTGCCATGCTTATCAACAGTGATAACCTTTACCTTGTCATCTTCCAGAGAAGGCTCCTTTTTCTGAATGTCCACCTTCTGGTCGCCTCCTCCGTCCACCTCAAAACTTAAACGATCACCTCCTCCTTGCGTTTCCCCACCATAAATAAAGGATGACCCAGCGGTGGACAACTTGACCTTCTCTTTTTATTACTCTGCTTATCAGCAATACTACTTCACTAAATTACCACCACATTTTCTACTTACTTTTTTAGTATTCCTAATGATAACCAATTTATAATAATTTTGGATGCACTGCCACTACCACCACTACTGCCATTAACTTTAGAATTTTGATTACCACTTTAAATAACTAATTTTGATTTCTCACAATTTAATTTTAACTGTTTGATGACGAAGATGATTATAATGCTGGGTTTGTTGAGGATAACGAAAAGTTTTGGGCAGGCCAGCTGTGTTTGTCTTCAAGCTTATTTAAATAAACATCGTCTTCGTCGTAAAAATTCTCTCGAGTTCCAATTTTATTTACAAAATAAACTTTAATCAATCTGGAGGTATCATGAATAGCTAATGAAAAATTTGGTTAAAAATAGTTCCAGTCACCACCATCACCACCATTAAATCTAATTGCTGACAGCTCCTGTAGTTGTTGTTTAAATTTGTGTATATAATTTAAGTTGGACTGCAATTTTGCCTTGCTTGACTTGACAAATTCAAATGCTCAGGCTGATGACCCAAAGCACCACAATGTTTGACAACGGGATGAGGAACACTTTGGCCATTAATTGAATAGTCAACCTGATATTTTTTAATGGTCACTCTCTCAACTTGGTCATAAAACTGCTGATCTTGATTGCAATTAAAACTCTTTCCATTAGGTTGATGAACATGGTTATCTTGGACCACCGGACTAGAAAAACGTACATTCTCCATCAAACCACGAACAGCAAAGAAGCCAACTGACTTGATTTTTTAAATTATTCAAATGAACTAATTAAAATAATTAGCACATATGCAAAAATGCCGATACACTCATCTTTTCGCTGGCTCTGCTTTGAATAAAAATGATTACATTAAAAAATCTTGATCTCTGAGATGAGCTGGATGAAGAAGCGTTGAGCTCTGTGGCAACATTTTATGATAAACTATAATTCCAAAGTACCAAATTTCATAGACAACTTGTTATGGCTTTATTGATTTGAGTTGTGAATTACCAAAAAAGGAAAGTGCGTAACCACATTACACGTCACTTTAGAGAAGTATAATTTAAAGTATTCAATTTTATATACAGAGGGAGACAAAGAAATTCATTGGGCTGAACATACAGCTGAATAGAAAGTCTTACAATTAAAAGTATACTTTATTAGAATTACTCACAAAACATTTAAAAAAAATATTCCTTTTGATCACTCATGCCAACCCATGTTTGCTTTTAGCTTTACGCTAATATATTACAGTTCTAAATTAATTGTGAATTTTTAAATGCTTGTTTAAGTTGCTTGAAACTTTAAAAGCAGCGGGACATTTAGTACATTTGTATGGCTTTTCCCCAGTATGCACTCTCATGTGGACTACTAATGTCCCCTTTGCAGCAAATTGTTTTCCACACAAATTACATTCGTGCTCCTTGATTTGCTGATGAACCCAATTTATGTGCCTTTTTAAGGTACCATTTTGAGAAAATGATTTCTCGCACAATTCACATGTGTACGACTTCAATTTAGTATGTACTGTCATGTGCTTATTTAAATTAATTTTACTTAAAAACTTTTTATCGCACGCAGCACAGTTATGTGCTTTGACATCTTTGTGCGTATATTCATGTTGCTGCAAGGTACTCTTTTGTGCAAATGAACTGGGACAAGATTGGCAACGAAATGGCTTCTCTCCTGTATGGGCTTGGAGGTGGCGTTGGAGAGTTTGAGGAGATCCCAGAAACCGGAAACATAAACTGCATTTGAAAGGTGTTTCGGTTTTATGTTGGTTAAGATGGTTTTTCAAATTGACTTTTGTAATGAAACTTTTGTTACAGTGCTCACATTGAAATTTTCTATTCCCGCTGTGGATCAACTCGTGTGTTCTAAGATATTGTCTAGTAGAGAGTGACTTATGGCAAACGTTACATTTGAAAGACTTTTCGTGTGTGTGAGTATTTATGTGCATCTTCAACTTGCTACTATCTACAAATGTTTTGTCACACAACTTGCACGAGTAGGGTTTCTCATTAACATGGCTTCGGTAATGAGTAAAAAGATTTTGTGCTGTGCTGCACGATTTGTTGCAAAATAAGCACTGGTGAAACCCAAGGTGGACATTAGTATGAGCTGCTAAAGCTCTCTTGGAACGAAATACTTTGTTACATGAACCACAGAAAAAGCTGTTGGAAGCCATTTCATGGACAGATTTTAATATAACTGATCGCTATAAATTACAAGAGATCTATGAAAATAAATGACCATTTGACAGTTCCAAAATTACTGCTGTTATTCCAAGAATCGAGTTTTTTGCTTTACGTCCCGGCGTAGGCTGGGATCCGATCTGATTTTAATTTTTTTTATCCAAAATATAAATGTTCCTTCCCACTAAAATGGGACAGTAGGAAATGAACTAAGGTTTTACAAAAACTTTAATGTTTTTCTGCAAGAGTAGCGACTGTAATAATACCAAGATGATAAGGCCGATGTTGTGTACAATTCTATTCAATTGAATTCAAAAAAGGTTGCGGGGGTCCTCTCTGTGCCTGCTTGGTTTGAACAATGTGCATGCATTGTGATCAAATCATCGCGTGATGTTTTCTGTATCCA
>JAQFZG010004763.1:0-11262 GCA_034695465.1 Entomobrya nicoleti
TATAGTTATGCAACATACTGTGTAAGTTATGCAACATAGGCATGTAATGGGCTATGTGCTAGGTAGGTATAAATAGATGGTATAAAATTATTATGGAATGACATGACATGAATGAAATTATTTTGTCAACTTGGACGACAATAAAATAAAATGATTGCGTTGGATGACACTTGACAGCTGGACAGCTGTAGGTATGTATGCATGTATGTATGCATTATGCCTGCAGGTAAGACAGTAGACGCACAACAGCTAGTATAGCATGCATAATGAACATTTGAACAATTAATTATAAATTAGTCGTTGGTAGTGGAAGTGAGCTAATGTGTAATTAATTTTGGTGAGGGAGTAAAGCTAGATGGTTGTGCTCCTTGGAAGAGACCTCACTGTTGCTATTATTGCTGTTGTTATCCGAGTCGCTGGCGGTGGGAGAGGGTTGGCGCGGAGGTGGAGGCGCTCTCGATGTCCCCACCGTTGTTCCGAGTGTTGCTAGGGTTGCTAGGGTGGTTGGTAGAGTTGTTGGGGGGATGGGCGTGTTGGTCACCTTTTTGTGGGGCTCCCCTCCTCGGGCTATCGTTTTCATGTGCGTGTAGTTGGGATTCGAGCCGCTGGTTGCTCGCGTGTAGTCCAGGTGATCATACTCCTCCTCTGCAGCCACTACAAATTTCAACAACATTCACATTTCAATTATTGCAAGTACATATGAAGGAGAGACGGGAGAGAGGAGTAAAGATAAGATGAAAGATGAGATGTGTGTTCAAGTTACCCCTGACGTTTTTCCCCTTGTCGCTGTTAATCTCATCGTAGACGTGCTCCTTGTTGAGCTCCTCAATGCTCGTGTAGATGTTGTTCTGCAGATTCGGATTTGTCGCGTCCGCCTCAAAGTTCTTTTGCTCGAGAGCCTTGGCGGATGGCAAGTCGTATGAGCTCGCACCCCCTTCAACAATCACAACAATTAGATAATTAGATCATTTTAACAATTGCAACTCAAATGTAGTGCTACCAATTATAGCAGTAGGACATTTGGCTGTGCACACCCATTCATCTATATACACTACATAACTAACATAACTACTCAAGTTGGGGATAAGATGGATTAGTTGATGGATAAGATGGTTAATAATTGATAATGTGTGATAGGAAGAGAGCAAGAGAAAATACCTTTTCCTTGAGCAAACCACTCAAAATATACTGATCGCCGTCATAATAGCAGCATTAATAGTTAAAGTGGACCAACAATTAATTAAAACTGCGCCTCTCGCGTAATGCTCTGCTTAACTAACTAGTATTACTAGTATACATAGTGGTGGTAGTAGTAGTAGTAGAAGCAGTAATAGTTTAATAATATATAGCATAATAGCATGTCTGCATCAAATGAGGCACACAGAATATTATAGAGAATAGAGAGAAGAGAACAGGATTCCACCTACCTGGATTACTAAACTCATCATCGTCATCCCGGTAGCCATTCCATGGACGTTCGTTGATATTCCTCACCATCGTGCTTTTCTCGAACGGACTCAAGTTGTTCTGCTCGTGGCTAGTCGACGAGCTCCCTTGATATGAGTACACTGGGTTGTCAAAATGATGATGCTCTGTCAACAGTCAACAGTTACAATTCAAATTTCAAATCAATTACCAGTCCGCCCCCCCCCTAAATTGAAATGTCTTCAGACTGATTATAATTTGTTGTTCTGAGCTTACCGGAGCCTGATCCCGGGTTGGCTTTGTAGTGGACCCTTACATCTTGCTTGATCTTTTTGATGCGTCTTTTGTAGTAGAGCACGATAAAGACGACGGCGAGAAGGCAGAGCAGCACGCCAATCACACCAAACACTATTTTCCCAACGTGCGACTCGTCTGGAATTGCTGCTCATGCACAAATTATAATTATAATTATAATCATATAGGTACATTCAAAACTTTTTCGCAATAAGTAATAAGGTAATGGTAATCATTGTAATAATTGAATGAATTGTGCTGTTAAGGTAGGGGTTAAGATATGTAGAAGTGGACAAGTGCTTACATTCAATTTTGTCTGTGGTGGAGTGGGATCCAATCCTGTAGCATTGGAATGACATGTCCGACGATGCATGAATTGGATAAATCTCGTTGGCCATTTCTAATTGAAGATTGAAGAAGGGAAAATTATAGTTAAGTACTAATTATAATGATAATAATAATGGGATGATGTAAGTGATAAATGAGTAATGATTTTGATGATACCATCGTAATTGCCAGGTAGCTTGCATCCGACGACGGGATCACAAATGTAGTCCTCGGACTTGCACTCACAAAAGTGGACGCAGTGCTCTCCGTAGTATCCTTCGGGACAGCTTTCCGCACACCTGGGTCCGATCCACCCCTTGGGACACCAACACTCGCCATCATGTCCTCTGCAAGTCTCCCCGTTCGCACACTGACAAGTCTGACTGCAGTTGAAGCCATACTTGCCACTCGGACATGGTTTCGAGCAGTCCTCTCCCATCCAGCCTGGGTAACATCTGCACTCGCCCGTTTTCGGATCGCAGTCGGCCTGATTGCTCCTGCAGCCACACTTGCCCTTGCAGTCCTTGCCAAAGGTGCCCTCGGGACAACTGGACGTACAAAACCAGTCGGTATGATTTCTATCGCAGAGACACTGACCCGTGCCCCCATCACACACCCTGCTCCCATGTCGGCAAGCTGGACAGCTTTGCTCGCAGCCAATCCCGAAAAAGCCGTCCGAGCAGCTCTCCTCACAGCTTGCGCCCGTTTTGCCTGCGGGACAGTGGCATTTGCCGTGCTCCTTGTCGCATGTTCCCCCGTTGCAGTTGCACTTGTTGCCGCAGTCCGGCCCCCAAGCCCCTTCCTCACAACTTGTATCGCACTCCACCCCTTGCCAGCCCGGTTTGCAGTTGCATTTCCCATCTGTTGGATCGCACTTGAGGGTATTCTCGCGAAGGCAGGTGCAGTTGTAGGCGCAACCCACGCCAAACGCCATCGCCGCACAAGTCTGCTCGCATTTCGTTCCATGGAAGCCCGGAAGACACATGCATTGGCCGGTACGCTTGTCGCACACACCCGCATTCTTGCAGTCACACTTGGTATTGCAGTCCTGGCCCCAATGAGCCGGAGGACACTTTTTGTCGCAGTACAGCCCCGTCCAGCCCGGCTCACAGACGCACTTGCCATTCGTCTTGTCACACTCGCTCGCATGGATGCACTTGCAGCTGTACTCACACCGGAAGCCGTATTTCCCAGGCGAGCAGCCATTCTCACACTGAACGCCGTCATAGCCTGACGGACAAATGCACTTGCCATTGACAGGGTCGCAAAATGCACCATTACTGCAATTGCACTTGTTACTGCAATCCTGGCCCCATGTGTTCAGCGAGCAGGGTCGCGTGCAAATCTGACCTCGCCATCCAGGCTTACACAGACACTTGCCATTTAGAGAGTGGCACCTACAACAACAACAACAACGACCATAACCACTCATTACTCGTCCTTAACACTTTCTTTTGGTTTGCCTTTAAAGTTTAATGAGCAAATGAGGAAATTAGTGTTGACTTACGCGACAGTGTTGGTTCCGTTACAAGTGCAGGTGCACTCGCACTGAGGTCCGTACCGGTTTGCAGGGCATTCCCCATCTTGACAAAACTCGCCCGTCCAGCCTGGAGTGCATGTGCACGTTCCATTCGCAGGGTTGCACACGCCCTCGTTCTGACACTGACACTTGTTCTCACATTTGTCTCCGAAAGTCGACGCTGGACACTCGAGTTGGCACTACAATTCAGTTACAAGTTCATACTATCAATCATGCTATCCTCTCATCTTGCTATCTTGCAGCCATCATCACAACAAAAATAGTACTGCCGCTGACTATTGAATTATAAATATTATTGTGAATGGAATGACTCACAAGTTCTCCCATGTAGCCAGGTTGGCAGTGGCAGGCACCCGTGATGTGGTGGCAAATCCCTCCGTTGTAGCATTCACAGTTATTCTTACAGTTGATCCCGAACTTGCCAACTTGGCAAGGACTCGCACACACCTCGCCCTGTAATCATTCATTAGTGCAATTAGCCATTACAAATGAAATGAACTTCAGTATTTAGGTGGTTAAAACTCGCTACGCTAGGAATGGTTGCTTGATGGCTTACCCTCCATCCAGGTGTGCAGTAGCATTTTCCGGTGGTCCCATCGCATGTGCCACCGTTCTGGCATTTGCAGCTGTTGGAGCACTGCGGGCCATGGGTGCCTTGAGGACAAGGGGACTCGCAGAGTGGTCCCATCCATCCCGCTGTGCAGTTGCATTCGCCAGTGATGTGATGACAGCTGCCGCCATGCAAACATTTACAAGTCTCGAGACAGTTGACTCCGTAGAAATCCGCTTTGCAGGGCTGATTGCAGTGCGCCCCCGTGTAGCCCGGTTCGCAAGTGCACTTGCCACTGATCACGTCGCATTTGGAGCCGTGGTCACACTCGCACTTGTTGCCGCAGTTTGGACCCCACTTTTGAGGAGGACACTCTACAAAATAAAGGAAATAGTATTAAGCAAAGCACAAGGCATATTATGTGCACATAATGTATGTAGGAATGCATGCACATGTGCAATATCATATGATCATATGCATGCACGCAGGTCTTATCAACGAAATGGAAATATAATTGGGGGCGTACTGAGGCTGCAGTCCTTTCCACCATACTCATCTCTGCACTCGCATTTATTCGGACCAATGCACACGCCATTCTGGCACTCTGGATCACAAACGGGAAAACACTTTTCTCCGTCGTCCGATTCCCGGTAGCCGGGACAACAAATGGCGATGCTATCCGTTTTCTCAATCGTCTACCCTCACACAAACACACAAAGTAGCAAACAAACAAATTCCCAATCAATTAGTTAATAATCAACTTAACTATTATTAGTTATGATGATAATGGTAATGGAGATTAAAGGGTTGGTTGATTCATACCTCGTTTTTTGTTACGGTCCGAATCTCGGTAACGTATTTTGTACATCTGAATGGAAAACTGAGACAATATTCGTACTTTTGTACTCGCACAGGCTGCTTCTCCGACACTGTTACAGTCTTGTTGTACCTGTCACCATTTCAAAACAATTATAATTACAATTTACAACCAACTAATTTAAAAAATTCAATTTGTTTCGCAGGCGTACGTACTTTCTCTTTTCGGCGCACAGTTTCGGCTGTCCTTTCGTTCCCGTGGACATGGCCAAATGAAGAAGACATAATGTGACTATCGTAAAGGTTATCGCACTTTGTGAGTAGGATGTCATTTTGACTCTCTCTCTCTCTCTGGCTCTCTCGCCTCTGTGTTTTCACAAAGAGTCTTGGCAGCTTGATTGGGTGGTTGGTTGTGGGATCTGGTTGCGAGAGCAGTCCTCTGTCATCTGCAGTCAACTAGTTTTGCCTCGCTAAGCCCTTATCCGTACTCATCTCCTGTCTTATCTGGATGGATGGTGGAAGGTGTGGATGGATGAGACTGCTGAGAGGTGAAGATATAAAAAAGCAACACGCTTAAATGAAAGGAACGGAAATTATTTGGATTGTGAGGATTCGCTTTTTTAGCTCGACAGCAAAGGATTTCAAGTGTGCATTCCAAATCGCTGCTCCGTACACCCTGCAAAAGTAGGAAATAGACACACAAAAGTTAATATTTGAAGTGTAGATAGCAAAATAGCAATTAGCAGTGCATGGCAGTGAAAGATCATTTTGCAATCTTGTTATCTGATCATATGATTCAATTGCACAGTTTACATTGTTTACATGCTGCACGCTTTCACCTGTTCACCTTTTATTTTGCTTCAACTCTTCTTCCACCACCCCACTTGCACTTGGTCCATTTAATAGTCCACCTACAACTTGCACCTTACACACTTTGCTGTTATGCTATGCTGACACAACTAAAACACTAAAAGCACACACTTTACGTTCATCTTGATGACTCAACTCTGCGTCCTAACTCTGCTAACTCCTCCTCATCTCTCCAATCCAATCAGAGAGCTCTCTTTTCTTTTTTAATTAAAATTTTCATCAATGGGAAATGGGGGATGCGGATGGTGGTAGTAAGCGACACTCGTTTGATCACATAATTGTTGGTCGAGGCCTCCCCTCAAAGTAGTCAAAATAATTGCGCTATTTAAAATGAGCCCTCATTAAAAGAGAAGTGAACAATGAATGGTTGAAGACAATATCAACTAGTGCCATAGCACTCATAACATTTCAGAGAATCTTTTGTTCAATCTTGAAGATGATCTATCTTGACCATCAACTAAAATCACTAAAAATCACCACACACTCATTTTAAGTAGTAGCAAGTCGCACTAATCACAAGAATCACATCACACTCTCAATAATCGAAATAGTCTTCAAGTTAAAATAATAGATGGAATAAATAAAATAAACTATTTTAGTGATTATTGTGGTTAAAATATTCGTGTGAATTATGATGATGAATTGAGTGGGATTGTGGGATGATAGTGTTGTGTGACTGTGTGTTGTTGATAGTGTTGATAATGTACGTCTATGCATGCTCATTGCTCACACACAGACAGCCTACAGCACACAGTTGATACAGTGCAGTGCATACTCACTCGTCTTGTCTTATCATCGCTACTCCCAGTCTTTTTACTTTTTACTACTAAATAATAAATAACTAGAAGAGTTTAAAAACTCTGAAACTCAACTACCCAATTGAAGCGAATGAGTAGGTGTGTATACAACGCTTGTAGTGTTTATATGTCGCTTGTGACGTTTACGAAAAAAGTTATTCCATTGTGATCAGCATTTGAAGTTGTATAAGATTAAAAAAATGCCATTTAAAATGCATGTGACCTTTTGACCCCCATATCGCAGGTCACAGGGGGTCTTGGGGCATGAAACGAATTACATTGTGATCAACTAAGGATCCTGTATAAGAAACGATGATATAATATTTTTGCCATTTAAAATGCATGTGACCTTGTGACCCCCGTATCTCGGGTCACAGGGGGTCTGGGGGCATGAAACGAATTACATTGTGATCAACTAAGGATTCTGTATAAGAATCGACGATATAATATTTTTGCCATTTAAAATGTATGTGACCTTGTGACCCCCGCTGACTTCATTCATATCTCGGGTCATAGGGGGTCCGAGGTCATGAAATGAATTTTTCTGTGATCAGCTGTTGATCCTGTATAAGAATCGACGATAAAATATTTTTGCCATTTAAAATGCATGAGACCTTGTGAACCCCATATCTCGGGCCACGTTTGACATGTGGGTCTGAAATTCAATCCCATAGAAGGTCTTGACCTAAGATGTCTATGTACCAAGTTTAGCGTGAATCGGTCAAGTAGTTTTTGAGAAATCGTGCGGACAGACACACAGACAGACAGCATGTTAAAAGCATTAACTACCGTGCTTCGCAATTCGGTAGTTAATAAGATTCAGTACTATTATTATTACTCGTTACTAATTTCCCCTTCCTATTATTTTTCTACCATCAACATGTTCATATTCATCCTCATCTGTACGTACTCTGTTCTGTACTGCTATGATGACTATGACTGTGCTGAGTGCTGATGACTATAATATGTACTATGTATTAGTATGACTATCACTCATCGTCGTCATCCGTCAGTATCACTGCTGCACTCTCCACTCACCACAGTCACCACTCGTTGTTTGCTCAGTTGCTCTTCTTGTTTACAGATTTATTTGCCACTACACGACGGCCACTCGCTTTTATTGCATTAGTTGCGTTGCATCTTGCATTCCAACTCCAACATTTCCAACCCAACTTCTTCGTCACAAAAAAGCATGATGAGTAAACCAAGTAGTTCATCAAATTTATCAATTTATCATCATCATCAGCAGCTTCTGATGATCAAAAATATTATTATTTATGATATATTGTGATATGATATGCGATATGATGATGATGGCGATTGGCGATTGGCGATCCTGCTGATGATGATATTGATAATAGAAAGAAATGATAATAATAATTATAAAATACATTCAATTTAAAGACGATAAAAAATCAAGTCAAAGTAAAGAATAAAATTAGTATATTCTTTGAAGAAAACTACTACGTTAAATATGTAATGTTTTAAACTTGTCGACTTATTCCAAGTTTTAATTCTGATTTTTACAATTGAAATTACGATTGTCAAACCAAACTTGATACAAAATCATTTTTTTCATAAATATTATAGATCCCAACCCAGCATCAATATTATTAATTACCTAAATAAATTATTAAAACATTAATTTTACATTGTAAAAATATTTATGGCTTGAGTGGAATCCCAAGAATCAAAATAATTTCAGCATTTCTCACCAAAACTCTCAAGTTCTCCCAAAGCCATAACCCTATCATAACTAAATGATCAAGTTAGGAAATAGAAAAAAGTTTTAAAAAAAAATCTTTTTCTGTGTGCATCCATTTATTTTACCAAATTGGTACTGGAATATTTTTAACTGAATTTTCTAAATCAACTGTGATCATTTTGTAAATCATCTCAATATACATACAAGTTGAATTAAATATTATTCACAAAGTGAAGCAATTATTGGCAGTTAAAAAATGCATTTATCCCATCATCACTTCTCACAGACTTGATACATATAACCAAGTACATCTACGAGTATGCAAAAAAAAATTCTTCCTGCTGTGCTTGAAGGCTACAAAAACGTGTGCTCATGTCTCAACGTT
Source organism: Entomobrya nicoleti (assembly GCA_034695465.1). Lineage (NCBI taxonomy): Eukaryota > Metazoa > Arthropoda > Collembola > Entomobryomorpha > Entomobryidae > Entomobrya > Entomobrya nicoleti. Next base: position 8,710 of record JAQFZG010004763.1, read on the forward strand.
CCCCAATATATCCAAAATATGTCTACATGGTCCATTGACAACCACCATAATTTTTCTACCTGCTTTCAAAATAGAGAAAGTATAAATCCTTAGCAACATTGACAGATAATCAGTCTCAATTCACCCAAAAAATAATTTATCATTCATTAAACTTGTCATTCATATTCCCATGCTATTATGCTTACACGCTTCAAAAAAAAACATTTTCTCTGCACAAAAAGGTGAGTTGTTAAAAAACATGTTACACTTGACTTCATAATAATTTCAAATGTACAGCTATATGTTATGCGTAACATGCGGATTACTATATCAAAAGGTTGGGATGTGATGTGGGATGAGTTGAGAATATGAGAATATAATAAAAAAGCAAAGTGTGTTGCACTTTTAAATATTATTACCCAATTTTGTGAATTGTAAGTCGTGTTGCTATTTATGTAATCAACCAAAAAGCTAAACAAGATGAAGAAAACATGAACAATATTATTGTTGAGGAAACATGAGTATTTTTTGTGCCCTTCAAAAAAAAACATATCCCCGTTTTCGTAAATGAAAGTTTTATTGCTTCCAATAGTCAATATTACAATGGGAATAAAAATTGCATCTTCTGCTATTTAACTTGTTTGTATTGCAACAAAATGGAAGTGGGCTGGCTTTAATTAATAAATTGCATAATAAAATATAAAAATGGTGAGTTTTAGAAAAAAAAAATATATTGTAAATTCTACCGTCCAACTTTTATTTTATGATGCGGATTGTGAGGAAAAGTAGATTTACTTGCTACATCGAAGGAAAGGTGTGTGGTGTGTTAGCTTAACCAGCACAGTAGTAAGTATATGGCCGCACAACGGAGACAGCAATGGCTTTACTTGCAGAGAACGAAGAATTACAGTATAGGACAAATGCATTACCTTCTATTGCTCAAACGTATCGCTTTGGTCCTTCCCAAATACACTGCATTTATATAGAAAAAATGCATTGCATTCGTTTTGCAGCAGAATAATAAAGTAAAAGGCAAAATAATGTATATTTTTATATCTTAAACTTTGTTTTAAACCGCATAAAAAAATGGATGGACAATATATTATATATCTATTTAGTATGCACGCACACAGTTTTCCTGCATTTTACGTCTACACCATCATCACAACCGCATATATTTATATACCACTCAAGTATTATATCAGATTGCCATGACGACTACGCGAGCGATGCCACAACTATATCGGAATATTACTTGAGATAAACGGTATTAAATTGTTCACTAAACAATTTATTAATTAACACGTACATACATAAACATAATATGTATGCATACCTTATGCTCAAGAATATATTCAAGTAAAGAAGCAAGACTAAAAATGAAATGTTTTATTTTTTTTTATCACTAAATATCATGCTACTTGATTCATTTATCATCTTAAAAATATAACAATGCTTGATAGATGGGATTATTGTTTGAGAACATCAGGCAATCAGAGAATTAATTATTGTGCTAAAGCGTATTCAACAAATATAAGGAATGCACATGGTAATTAAATTTGACTTAAGTCGTGCACCAATCCAACCCACGATACCATGCAAAGCCATATAGCACAGCCAACATGATGCTCATTCAACTTTTCAACCAACTAATTATTATATTGCTATATTTAATACGCGTACTAACGTACGTACTGGATTTTTAAAACCGGAGGACCAACAAAAAAAAAACATTACTTTTTTACGAGTGGAGTGAAGTTTAGCACGTTATAAAAATTAAAATAATAATACGGTTTTGTCTATATGGACGGATGTATGAAAAATGAATGTCCTTTAAACCCAGTATAAAAATGAGTAAGCCCTCAAAAATTTAGTCATGTTTATGAATTTATAATTTCTTTTCATAAGGGATAGCAAAAAAAGACAGTAATTTTTTTCGTACAAGTAACATAAGTGGTTTTGTTCAGGTAGTTTGCTAAAAAAAATATGCTTACTTTGCTTTTGCTAAGGAACCAAATATAAAATGCATACAAAATGTACACATTCTCATCTTGTTCATCGAATTACATTTTAAATGCATTGCATTAATGTGTGATGGTTTTTAAAGAGAGTACACACATCAAAATTTGACCATTAATTTACTGAGTACAGCATCAAGCAAAGTACCTTATTTTTTATGCTTGTCATTTTTTTAAACTTGTAAGTCAAGTAAGAAGTAAGTTTGACTGCTGTGGTAATTCACATGTTTTTTTTCTGGAGATACTTGGAGATTTGAAGATATTCAAATGATGATTGTGTGTCCAGGACCGACATAGGCCAGCACTGACTTTAAGCCTGTCATTGTTTGACAAAAAATGATTGACAGGCGTTAAAATGATAATCTGATGAATGTAAAAGTACCCAAAACAAACTAACACAAGTATGTGCATGTTAACTTTCAATACAGGGTAATACAGTACAAAGTCAAGAATTTTTATAAAAGAATCTAACATCTTACCATAGAGTAAAACGACATATACCTAAAAGAGAGCTAATTCTTTGTTTTGTTTTGGGGACACAATCTACAAAAAGAAG
>JAQFZG010004764.1:0-11262 GCA_034695465.1 Entomobrya nicoleti
ATGTATGCATGTATATGGATTGTGATTTTGCAGGGTTACCACGTAGAAAAAGAAGAAAGCACGAGGAACCTCTAACGATAAAGACTTTTAACCAATAAACTAGACCAGAGATATTTTGAGGGGGAGAGGGTTCACTTGACTTGCTTGTATTTGTGACTGTGCATGAAAATCAAAAGAATTTATAGGAAAGAGATAAGTTGCTCAATAAATTGGCACAGAGGAGATGTTATCCTATTGTTATGTACACACAAGGGTGGAATATATTGTCGTCCAGAGGGCATAATAAATGGAGTTGCTCAGACAAATTTGACGAAAGATAGGAGGGAAGAAGAGAGAAAAAAAACGTCGTCGTCTCGATTGTTCAACTAGTTCAAGTGGAAATATTACCATCTCTTTTCTGCTTTGCTTGTATTAACAAAAGACTGGGAGGAAGCCACAGAGATGTACGCACATACAATATACATATACATTACATCACATCGCAATTATATCATCTGCCACCACCGAAAACAAGAGAAAAACTCGGGTAAAAGCGTTGGTAGTGGAGAAGTTGGTTGAGGTATAACAAGCTAACTAACAAATAGTTGATGTATTTGCTGTAAACTAATTTCTTTGAGAGAAAAATATCGAAAGAACAAAGCAGACATATCTGATGCATATGTACGTGTGTTCACGCAACATCAGAAAATAGCCACGAGTTAAATGTATTCAGTGATCCAGCACCTCATCTTATCATTTTCATTTGATTTCTCTCCTTGTCGGATCAGGGAAGCGGGGGTAATTTATCCAGATTTTCTTCTGAACAAACAAACAAGTACATTTGCAAAGAAGAAGCATCCTGTTCCGGTGATGGTGATAGTGGATGGTGGGATAATGATAATAAGTGCAATGGATTGGATTGTGAACCCGTCATGGGAGAAAATTATAGAAAATCGAAGGCGGTAGTAATGTAAAAGTAAAGGAAAGCATTTGCACATCTTTCTTTGTTTTTGTGAGTCTGGAATTAAATGAGTTAAATGAGAGACTGTGATCACGACGTTGGATGTATGTGTGAATGTCTATATTTCTGTGGAGTGCATGAATGATCATGAAGTTAATGGTTTTGATGCCGTAAAACCAGCTCATCCGAGGCCATTTAATTAAGGAAGCGACAAGTGGAATTGACTGCTGTTCAGGTTTAGGTAATTGAGTTAATGTCACGACTGGGACGACAAACTAGAGAATAAAACAACATACACAAAGCACAAACTGTGCTTATGGAAAATTATTTTAACAGTTACTGGGGATTTATTTGAAATGCATTCAGAACTTGTTAAATGTTTAATCTAAAGAGCTCGTTACTACCACACTGCACAAATACTTAGCTTTATTGTCGTTATTTTTGCAATTGACAAAACTTATTTTTGGATATCCTCATCAATTATCGATCATATTTTATAGGTTTTACCAACCAATACATTATGTGTCTATCGGATTTAAGCCCACTACATTTAAACTCATTTACAACTTGCACCTTGTCCTTTACAGAAGATGTGGACGATTTGCTCCATAACATGTTCATGATTTTCAGATTGAAAATGCACGCACAATTTCTTGAACGCTGAGGGCTCACTGATAACAGCTTACTCGCTAAAAAGTTTTAAAAATTAGAGTAATTCGCATGTATTTTCAATTGGAAAAACGGCACATGACCAACAACAAATATGTCAGATTTCATGTTAACGATGGCTCGCTAGTTGGGCAATAATCATTTGGAGTGTCTATTATTGCAATATCAGTACCATTGATGCAAGTTTGATAATTAGCTTCTTATACAATCATAACTGATCGAATTTTGAAATTCAAAATATGGAGAATCCTCCCTTACATCAGTGTAAATCAAACTACTTTAAATAACATTAAAAAAACGGATATCGGAGGTCGTGGCTGACAACATTGGCGTTCTCTTCATAAATGAGCCTTTATGCCTGTTCGTAGTACTGATGCAGTTTGCGAATACCCTTTTAGCGTGCTGGGTTACTGGTAACTTCAAGTCACTAATTTGTTACAAGCATGATTAGATTAGATCATTTTCCAAGCTGGAAGGAGAGACAAATAGGAAGCATAAGGCCAGGACCACCAGGCAGAACGAATCATCATAATTCTTGTGAAAAGGTAATATATAATTTGTTCTTCTTAATTCCTCCCCCTTCCCCTTATCATCACCATCATTCTTCTGTAGGCACACAACAATGAAAAACATAATGTAGCACTGAACATTAATGCAAATATTCTCTCCGTAGCAACAGCTGAAGCAGTGGAGTCGGAGTCACAGATAAAGAAATGAGCAATATCAAAGTACTTTTCGTCTTGAAAATATTTTTTAATGAAAAGGAGATGTGTACGCACACATACACAAATACATCCACGAACTTTCATTTCCTTCCAAGATTCTCTGACCTTTTTAAAGTTAAAATAACTTTCAAGCTAAATAGCAGAAGCAGTACAATAAATATACTTTATAGTTTAACCGTTACAGTTACAATCACGAAATTTCGTTTTCGTACTCTGAAATTTTCGACCGACAAGAAAGGTGAAATTAGGTACTCATGTCCTCCAAAAATGGTGGAGAATATGCAACAAGCTTTGTTCGTTCATTTCATATGTTCGCATGCCCTGCGTACGTACCATCATTATCATTACATTAAGAAGGATATTTTATTACGACAATTTATGTTCAATGCTAATAGATTCCAGACAGAACCATTAAGTAATATGCCATACCATCTCTCTCTCTCTCTAGCTAATGTATATAAAAAGAAAGAAAATGTATGATGTTGGGGTAAATGGTTGCTGTAAGCAGTAGCATGGGTTAACGTAAAAAGTTCAGAAAAAAGGAACAATTTTTGGATATTTTTTTATTGTATAAAATATTCCATAAGAGAAATTTAACTTATGACTTTGTGTGTAAGTCAAAAGAAGGAAATGAAAGAGAGGAAAAAAATATTGTATAAAAAATTGGTCACGGGTTGCTTGCTGACTCTATGCCCTGCACCCCAGGAAAAAAAAGTTGAGTATTATTGGTATCCAAATAGGTTTGCTTTTTTTGTAGAAAGCTTTGAAAATAGCTTTTTATTTTTTATTTTTGGTGACACATTGACCGTGTCCAAATCGCTTGAAATGAATGAATCACTGAAATGAGTATAAAAACATGATTGATAATTTTTATGCGTAGAGACCAATTTCGATATGTTATGCTCCCGCCCGCCGCCGCCACCAACATCACCCCCTAACTTGATCATCAAATCTAGTTCGAGCATTACTGATGTTTGCCACATGCCACATAGGTACATATATACAATAACTTTGTGTTTGTCTCTGTAAAGGTGTGACTGTAAAGCGATGGGGTTAATGTTTCATCATTAGTGGCTCGTGTGTTAAGTGTGTGGAGATTTGTAAGAGTAAAAAAAGTAGGCAAAAGTGAGTCAAAATGGTGATGGCGTTGTTGAAGCCCTATACCAACTTTATTTTTGGGCTTCTCGTCAACAAATAAACTAGCTGCTTGTGTGTGTGTGTGACGAAAGGAGTTTGGGGTTGGTTGTCCTTTCTCCTGATAATTTCCTCGCTGATTTTCTCTGCTGATGAGTGGCTGCTGATCTTGCTCTGTTCATGCTGTCAGTAAACTAGACTAATTTTCCAAATGTTTCCAAAGCAGCATCGTCAACATCAAAATAAAAAGTTTCCCTTAAACTTTCCCATTTCCACATACGCCAAGCATCATACTAATTGTAAATATAAGTCCGAAATTGTGGGATAGGTTCTTTTTTTTATGTTATTACAACTTTTAATTTTGGCTTGACCTGTGAGCACAGAGTGAAGCGAGAGAGTTTCAACTTGTTTCATGTGATAAAAAGTGAAAGGGACTAAAGTAACACATGGGTTGATATTTTTTTTCTGGGTTGCTGCTATACTTCCCTTCGTGTTTAAGATAGAAATATATTATAAAGTTACTACAAGAGAATAAAAAAATATGGCAGGAATGGCTTTTATGAAAAGGGCGGAAACATAATGTGACAACAAAAGCAAAAGAGAAAAGTCAAAGGAGAAAGTCATTTGTGTAAAAATATAGAAAGAAGCAGAAATATTTTTATGTGGTTGGTCTCTCTCTCGATTATCAACCACACACATTATGAATACATGCATGCATTCTTGAAGCACCCATAAAGAACAATAATAATATTATCATTATCCCTAAATGTATGTTAGAACTTAAGTACAGTTACCTTTTTTCCAAAGGTATGCTGGGCATAGAACGAACGAATAAATGGGATCAATTGCCATTAACACTTTAATGGTTGGCCGAGTTTGGGATTTTTATTACTTTGGTTTATATGTACGGTTTTGGCACACTGCTTACTTATAAGCATTACAAATGTTTATGGACGGATGATGAAAATCATAAACTTTTTCTCTGTTGGAAAATCTGTGTGTGTGCTTCTAATTAAATTATTACTGCAGTAAAAGCATATCTACCTGGATAAAAATATTTGCGAAAGTGACCCTTATCTAAGTATGAAAGTATATGAAAATATCTAATCTTAGAAGCATAAAAATTGTACAATGTTCCCTACTTCCAGCCGAAAAAAAATGTTTCACCTGTTTAAATATTGCGTATGTGTAAGTTATCGTGATTATACCTTTTAAAATGATCTTATTTTTCTGGGGTTTCATCTATTTAACAAAGAAAGTAGTGAAATTACTTTTTATAGAGCAACGCTATAAAAGAACGAACCATTTTATACAGATACACCTGTCCCCTTTCTTATTTCCATTCTGAATAGGCAATCTAATAAAAAAAAACCCAGACATTGGTGTATTGTGCCATGAGAATAAACATATTAAGGGTTTTTTTTTTCAGAGAATACTTATTACGAAAGCATTGCGATGTCGATATATCCTTTATTTTCCATTCGACGAATCGAGAGATGAATCCAATCCACGTAGAAGAGTGGATATTTGAAAGATTCCCCATCAGAGTTTTGAGTTGGCGATGTCGTCTTTCCTTCTCGTTCTGTTTTGTAAACTTTTTTTTGTCTTTCTCCTTATTACATTGTCTCTTGTTCTTGCTCAGCTTTTCACAGTATCGTCGTCATCAACATCCACTCTACTAGAACACCAGCAGGAGAGGAAACAGAAGCGCAGCAAAAAAAGGAATACGAGGAAGAGAAGCAGAAGAAGATCTGGAACGACCTGGCATGACCCAAGGCAATCAACTTTCGTACAAGAGCATCACACAATCATCATCATTGCTATACACAGTGAAATATACATACATACATATTTACTTGTACATACAATCATGTAATGTATGTAACCAACCTGAGTTGAGTATGTATGACTGCATCGGTGTTATTGTGCCTTCACAGTTTTTTTTTGTTCCTGTACGAAACCAAGCCGTCTCCCATTATTGCTGTGAAAACTGGCGTTTGCACACAAGAAACGATGTGACTTTTTTCTTGTATTTTCGTGGAAATCCTTGTATATATCTTTACATCCATATATATTATTATATTCCCTTATTCCCAGCATTCTCATTTTAACGACAACGAGTTGATTTCAACTGCTGCTGAGAAGAGAAAAGAACGACAAAGATGACGACGTCGACAAAGCAAAAGAGATGGGAATCAGGTTTGTACACTCAACAAATGTGTATAAACTAGAAATATATACATACCTAACATATACATTCAGTAATGTCGAGAAAGTAAAAAAAAGTGCCAGAGAGCAAGCAAGGCTAAAAAGGTATACCCTTGGAAAAAAATATATACATATATTCACATGTGCATGTGTGTTGTGTATGTATATAATATTATGCATAATACCAGGCCAGGTTACTTCCTTTTTTTCCTCTGACACTCACATAGCCATTGTCAAACGCACAGACAATACGAAAAAAAAATCTCCATGTATATCATACTGTTTGAGTACCGCTAGTGATCGCAATCATCATCATCTTACATATATCTGTTTGCGCACTCGTCTCTATGCTCACCGTCACTTTCGTCGCTGTCTTCCTATTTATATCTGTTCTTAAAAAACTGGCGATTCTTACTTGTGACTGAGCTGAGCACTTTTCTTTCTACCTTTTGTCCTTTTTGTTGAAGCACAATAGCATCTCCATTTCATGCCCATTCTCATTATATCTTAGCATAGATATGTACAGAATACAATTTTTCGTCACTGAAAAAACGATCATAAATCTTTAAGAATTAAAAAAAATGTAGCCGATAAATAGAGATCTTTGGCCAATGTGATTTAGTATAAATCGTCATTGAATAATGTTATTGTAAGTGATTTTATCAATTGCATACTGTGAAATTTATGAACAAATATGATATGGATCACATTGTGACGTTCTTTAGCCATTAAATCGTACACCGAGGACCTAGGTTCCTAGTTCCTAAACTGAACGTGGAGTATTATAAACATGTTTTATATAAAGATTCATATTTAGGCAAAATGATTGGTTTTTCAGTGATCAAAAATAGTTTCTCTACGTGTATTTTTTATACATACACAAGCATATAACGTTAGTTTAAAAAAAGAAAAAAGCGGTCAAAGAATCAAAATTTCAACTCACGTGCATGGCCTATGGCTTACTATGATTTTCTCATCAGAAGACTGCAGATGATGCCGCCAAGCCTCTGGAGACTGGAGAGGACGATCCCGATCCTCTGTAAAAAAAATTGTAGCACCACCAGTGCACTTACATACTTCAAACGTCTAACTTTCTCTACTTCCCCAAAATATATATATAAATATATATAAATTTCCATTGAATCATAGGTTCCTTTTTGTCCCTTGTTGTTATTTCTACCTTTACGTCAACCTCCTTACTGTACCCTACCCTCTCCGAAAAAAAGGAGAACAGCAAAGGACACTTTCTTCCACAATTCAACAATAGATACATTTTGAAGACTCCTCTGTTGTCGATACAAAAACGAAATGAACATTTAGAAGTACTACTTATACTGCTTCTCTGCCATCACATTTATTTTTTATTTTTAGTGAACACAAAGGCTAAAGCAAAATGAATGTAATATACATAGATACATACTAGTAGTGGGAGCAGTAGAGCAAGCGGCAATGACGGTCCTTTTCAAAAGAACTTGTTAAGAATTGTCAGTAAAGCAGTGTAAGTGGCACCACACCACCTCAGCTAGAGCAGAAGAAAGCTAGGGAAAATTGTAGAAGGGAAATAAAAAAGGTGCAAAGAAAAATACAATTGTCTGTGTAAGAGTAGAGGAGCCTTAGAGACTTAGAGAATAAAATAGGTGGGAGCGATGCGTGTGTGAGAGAACTACCTGTTTTTACTCTTTCCCTTTGCATTTAACACATAACTTGCAAACAAGTGTAATGCGTATAGGTACAGTGTTGATGCAATGCCCAACTGATTTTTTTCTGGGGTCACTTACATAACATAAAATATATGTATGCATATATACATATATACATACATTACATAGATACTTTCAGCACTTGTTTAGCTTTTATTATCACTATTCCTCTCAATATAATTAAAGTGGGACCTATTCCCCTTTTCCATTCGAAAAGGAGGAAAATCGGAGTACACAAAAATGGACAAAGAGAATACAAAAGGTAGGTTAACCAGGTAAGCTATCGCCAAAAATGAAACAGCGGTTCCCATCTTTTCGTACGGATTAGACGATATGGTATGATAACATTGCCTGAAGGACGATCAGAGCAAATCATGGCATGGACATGATCTTATTTTTTAATTTAATTTTGACGGCAACGAAGCTTAAATCTTTGCATGAACATTCTTTAGTAAGGCTATATATGTAGCTGAAAACTAGGTTGTTTGGTAGATACAAAAAAGCACTACATACATACATATGTAAAACAAATGAATATAGGAAGTATTTCCTTAGAAATGTACATCCAAATATTGTTGAAAGAAAATTGAAAACATTTCTCTAATCTGAAATAATTCGAATATTTTAAACTCGTGTGGCAATTTAAAACCGGACTACAGACAGAAGCTATACTTTTTCGGTGGCTGTTTAATAATCATTTAAAATTTGATAAAACTTTTTAAAATATTTCTTCATTTTTTGGATTTGAATGAGCAAAATTACTATTCCATTTGTGATATACGTGTGTTCACGAAAAGACACAACGGAAATGAATTACTCCAAGTGCTTCCATTTATTGCTATTTATGAAGGCTATTTGGTAATAGGTTTACTTGGAGATTCATTTGACGTGTAATAGAACGAGAACGTCAAGGTAAACATACATACGTAACTACATATATATCCCAAAAGTGTGAGGAATAAAATACATGAAGGATTTTTACACCATTTCTTCTTCCCGGTTTATCATCATTATTATCTTCACATCACCAGCAACTTTTTTTCTTCTCTTCTTTGGAATGCTTTTGAAAAGTGAACAAGAAAAAAAAAGAAGAGAAAAAATTATACGCTCATTTTTTTCATCAAACACATCACATCTTATCCCGTACAGAACACAACATAGGAGAGAAGTGCAGAAGACGAAGAAGAAATGAGTGTTTTGGAGCAGAAACACTACTTTACTTGCCATTATTACAGCATTCCACATGGGTATTTCTTTAACTGGACTGGTATAATGAGCATATTTAGAAAAAGATGGTTGCCTGGTTGGTTGGAAAAAAGGAACAAAACTTTTGAATTCCTCACTTTTTCTTTTGAATCGCTACCCATTTTCTTTGGGTTTCATGGCCATCATCTCTTTTTTTTCTTCTTCTAGAACTATCATGTACACAGCACACTATACCATTCCAAGCTCAAATCTTCATTTAAAGGATGGTATGGTACAAGTCAGTGAGAGCAACTGAAAGAAGATCACTTTATGATGATGTCCTTCTTCTTCTTCTTACCAGGCCATCTTGAAAAAGTAGGCTCAATTATCCGCTTTATTACTTTTGAACAAGAGTCTCCAGCGCATATCTTGATCTCTCGCGAGTACAACTTTCTTTATATTACTTTCTTTTGTGCTCATCAACTTTCCTATTGCCACTCTTACTCTGCTTTCCGCTTACAAGTACAACGATAAGAAGGTATGTAAGTTGTGAGAATCTACACACATTATCTATCCAACTGGTTGGTTGTTGGTTGGTGGCTCAGTAGCAGAAAAGCTTTTTCGTGGTTTTCAGGTATAGTGAACATTAAGCTTTTATTCCAATAAATTCAGCTCCAAATGCCATTGCCATCACGAGAGTTTAATCGCACCCCAAGCTAAAAAGAAGGAGGCATCTATATAATGTGCATTTATTACTATCAGGTAACCTAACGAAACAAATGATTGACGAATTCCTCTGAAAATGTCTACTTGAGCTGATGAGCTCTACTTTTTTAGCTTCTTAGCTTGTCAACCAAACCAGTAAACCAAGACCACATACTTGATGGTGGTAACTGAGAAAACTTGATCAAGAGGTACAAGCAGTGCCATTTCCTTTTCCTTGAAAATTACTTACTTTGCCTACAAGAAAGACCAGGTCCAACATAGATAAGTGTGCTCACTGATTTATATTTTATTAATTTATTGGAAATGTTCACCCAAAAAAATGTTTTAAACGTACAAAATATATACAATAGAAAATAAATGGAGCGAATAACAAAAATAATTTTATTGATATAGAAACGTTAATCAAACTCAAGTGCTTCTTCGTCTCCCCATTCCTCTTAAATGATATTAATAAATGAAACCTTTAGTTTTTTGGGTGCGGGGTATATGGGCAAGGGCACGGAAAACAGGAGAAATGATAAGGGGAAATACACAAATTACACACATGATTTAATACGATGTGTACCTACCATTTTCACCAAAACATGAAAATTATTCTCTTTTGTTGCTTTCCTCAAATGTGTGTATTTCCTGTGTAATGTTAGTAGTACCGTCTCCTATCATAGTTTATCATCTAATTTCTCCAATTTACAGTTGCTCTCAAGTAACAATACAATTTGCGTGGGTTTTCCTCTTGACGATGTCTGATGATGGGGGGAGCTAAATAACTATGATTGTGAAATACACTACAAAATTAACTGCTTCTAGGGAAAAGATATTTATAATAAGCAAATAAATAGGTAAACCCCCGTTATAATACTGTGTAGCATCTTTTATACTTGAAACAGTTAGCTTGATGTGTGTAGTGTAAATTGGTTGTAGTAACCGTGTTCATATGATATTCAGATGTATTACCCACACAAAGTACAAACCATCATAAAGATCGTTTTGACTGTCTATCTATTCATCATTTCAACGAAAAATATATTAACATTCTCTTTCTTTTCCTGTTCTTGTTCAACTCACCTCTGAATCTGATGATGAGGAAATTATACAAGTAAAATGGGTAATGAAGAGGAGAATTTCAGCTGGAGGGGCCAACTTAGATCGACTTTCCAAGGGTTCGTTTTTGCTATCATCGTTGTCGTCATATCTTTTCAGGGAGTTATTGTCTTTTCCCCCTACTTACGTAAAATGCGTTCATGCGTGTATGGATCTTTGTATCTTCACGATTTACAGCCAATGCACCCAAAAATTATTGCAATTATTCGCCTAATTATAAATGGAAATCTGTCTATGCGCGTACATGTACGTATGTGTGTCTTGTGTGTGTCACACTTCGTCGGTGTGGATGGTTGCACAGCAATAGCAACAGATAGATCACAAAAGAAGATCACTTGACTCATTTTACTGAGAATATCTGATACTTTGCTGTATTTACATTGTATGCATAAAATGTGAATAGTACGTAGTCGTGAATGTAAATGTGAATACGTTGCTTTCAGTAGTAACTATCGACTATCAAATCAACCTCCCCTAACCTCCCACACGGTCTACTTTCAACAAATGAATTAACTTACGCAAAATGTAACATAATCAGGAATTTCTTTAGCAAGTTGTGAAGAAGAGAAGTATCCACATTACCATAGTGAGAATATATGAGTATTTCTTAATATTAAAGTGCATAAATAATGTACATATAAATACGCATACTGGGGGAATCAGTTAAAATGAAAGTACATATGTATATTCTTGTAAATGGGAAAATACAATGCAATAAGTCAACAGTTGTCAAAACTACTAGCATGACCAGCTAAACCCTAGTATATTACTAAGCGAAAGACTAAAATATAAGCGTAGTTAGCATAAATATATTTGTACATATTTGTTAGTCTTTCCTAATAATAAGGTATTCGGATCGAACTCGTTTTGAATT
>JAQFZG010004765.1:0-11260 GCA_034695465.1 Entomobrya nicoleti
ATCGTGAAGTATTCTTGAGGGACGAATCATGAAAAATTAGTTTTTGTCAATTAATCATTAACAAATAATTAATCATTTTCTCATCGGGTTCAGTTCACAGTTTTTTAAAGAATTTAATGTAATGTCAAGTACAAGCTCAGTGGTTGAGGTGGCCATTGTTCCATCATCATCGTCATCCTCTTCCGCTACCACATCCAAGAAGACAACATCATCCACCTCAGTTTTGAAAACAATTAAGGAACAGAGAAGGAGCATAAGGTGTGTGTTCTGTAACCGTTGGACCGTTAATAAGCTCACCTTGGGACCCTTGTACTCGAGGGATGGGGTCAATTGTCATTACTTTTGTTTGGTAAGTCAAAAGAAGTCAAAGGCATTTTCAATTATGAGATTTAATTTTAAAATGTTCAAACTACAGTTAAGGCAAGATGACTTGTTTATATTGCATTTTTATGTCGTTTGTTAGTTATTCTGCAGTAACCTGAGCCAGAAGGGCGAACAAGATACAGATGGTATCCTGGGGTTCTTAACAGATGACATCAAGAAGGAAGTGAAGAGAGTGAAAGGGAGTAAAAAATCGAAGAGTTTTAAATTCTATGTAAGTGTATACCAAATGTGCGTATGAATTTTGGAAATAAATTATTAATTATAGTTCTTCATAGTTAACTAATTGGGGGATATTTTTTAACAGATGTGCAAGTTTTGCAAGAAGCCAGGTGCTACCATCGGCTGTTTTGTGAAAAAATGTCGTATGATCTACCACTTCCCATGCGGCTTGAAGAACGGGGTTAATTTCAAATTTAATTCAAAATTTGAGTAAGTTTTTCTATATTACTAATTGTCTAATTAATTAGTTTATGAAGAAAATATTAAATGTATGGATTGATTTCTTTTAAAATTGCAGGTCTTACTGCCAGGCACACGCTGGTTCTAAAATATTTAAACCAGTAGTATTGCGCGATTGTCCTGTGTGCACGGAATCTCTTGACGATGAAGATGTCACTAAACCACTGGTTCTTGGTCGGTGTTGCTCCAATTCAAATTTGCACAAGGAATGTATGCAGGTGAGTTAGTAGAAGTTAACAGTGCATATTTTTAATTTGTTAGATTAATTAACTCTTAGTTCCATGTAGCTTCTATAAATAATTTTTCATTGCATACATTTTTAGTATTATGCATTGAGTGCTGGTAGTCACCACGTGAAATGTCCAACCTGTGCCGACAAAGAAATTTTCATACCGGATATCAAATCTCAGGGAATCTTCGTCCCCGAAAAGTACAGGATTTTTTTAAATAAATTATATTTTTAGTTTGATTTGGAGTATGTGATGGTGAAAAGTGAAACTATTATTGAATTAATTTTTATTTTACAGAGATGCTGATTGGGAAACCGAAAACCCGAATGCGTACCATGAATTGCGTCGGAAGTACTCCCATTGCGATGCGTCACAATGCCTTTATCCCAAAGGTAGGGATCGACATGACAAAGACAAAGGGTAAGTTATACAAGTGTAGTATGTAAAGTATTTAAAATGTGTGTGCTTCCTTGCATCTGTGTATTTAGTGTTTTATTTTTTGGGTTTTATTTTTGATTCACAGATCTATTTGGCACTTGGTTAGATGCAGTAGTTGTGCCGCTTCTGCAGTCCATGTAAACTGCGAAAATTTGGCCAATCTGGATAATGGTTGCAGTCCACCAAAATGGTTTTGTACCGTTTGTCGTGAAGTTGAAAGAAGATTACTAGAGAAGAAAAACCGTGGTAAGATTGAGCAGACAGCTGTACTCCCTGTTGCTGAAGTTGTTGATGAACCTCCAGCGGACATTGAAGTTCGTGATGATACACTAGTGAACGTTGGAGTTGGTGACGAAGTCCAGGTGGCCGTTGTTGGAAGTGTTGATGAAACTTCACGGACCGTTGGAGTTGTCGGTGAAATCCCAGCAAATGTTAGAGTTGATGAAATCCCAGCGGATATAGGAGTCCGTGGTGAAACACCAGCGAATGTTGGACTTGGTGAGGCCGTTGGAGTTGGCGATGAAATCCTAGAGGTCGTTGGAGGTGGTGATAAAGTCCAGGCGACCGTTGGGGGTGTAGATGAAACTCCAGTGGCCGTTGGAGTTGGCGATGACACCCTGGAGGTTGTGGGAGGTGGTGATGAAACTCAAGTGGTCGTTGGAGGTGGCGATGAAACACCAGCGGTCGTTGAAGTTGGCGACGAAACCCAAGTGGTCGTTGGAGGTGTAGATGAAACTCTAGTGGCCGTTGAAGTTGGCGACGAAACCCAGGTGGTCGATGGAGATGGCGACGCAATCCCAATGGACGTCGGAGTTGTCGACGAAATCCAAATGACTATTGAAATTGGCTACGAAGTCACAGTGAACCTTGGAGGATGCGACGAAACCCCAGCTATCTTTGAAGTTGACCATGAAATCTCTGCTAACGTTGAAGTTGACAACAATATCACACCTAACATTGAAATTGACAACGAGATCCCAGCTACCGTTGAAGTTGGCGACGTGTACACTAATTCCAGTGATGATGACGACGAATCATGTGTCAGTATTTCGTCCAATGAAACGCTTTTTACGACGGTTAGTGTTGTGAAAAGAAAGATATCCAAACCTACTCATCAAACGGACAAGGAAAGAAGGACAACATTTCTTTCAGTTTTGAAAAATGAGTCATTGGGCCCCAATAGCGATCAGGAAATGATTCCATCTCCGCCTCCCTCTGGAATCGACGAGCCTACTGCTCCTGCAGCAATACCGAACTCTGCGTGTCAAAATGACAAGGAAGATAGTGATGACGATGACAACTCAAGTGTATCATCTGGAGGTACACTTTTTTCAGTTGTGAAAAAGCAATCATCCAAGCAACACAATAACCAGCGGGAAAATTCATCATCATCTCCTCTCCTTCCAGGAATCGACGAACCTAATCTTTCTCCGGCACCGGCAACACAATCTTTACAAAATATCAAGAATGAAACTCCAGTTGTATCACTTTCTGACAGTGATATAGATGAAGATGCTCGCTCAGATTTTTCCGTTAAGAGTAGCTGCAGTAGTGACAGTGGCAGCGACGTGTCATTATTTACTCCCGTGGAACCACCCCGCAAAAAAAGGAAGACCGAAGAAGTCACACTTCCTGCGTTCAAGATCAGTGACCTTAGCTCAGAAGATAATGACGTGAAAGAAATACGCTGCTATTGTGATCGATACACTGATGAAGAGCCCCTTATCCAATGTCGACGCTGCTCTACTTTGTTTCATAAGCGTTGTCGGGCTGGCCTTTATGAAATTTATGGGAAAACTTTGCACACTCGCTGCTGTAAAATATGTACAGATTTGCCGGCTTTAAAAGAGCTCCAGGAAATACCTCTATCAGGTCGCTATGTTCCAAGAGGCTGCGAGAACACGAGAGCGAAAACCTATTATATGACTTTGGTGAAGAGAGGAGGAGGAGCAGAGGAATTTATGGTGAGGAGACATGACGCATTGTACATTTCAGAAAAGGGTAGTCGGAACGTGGAGTCGAGTAGGATTTTAAGGGTGGAAAAACTGTGGAAGAATAATCGGTAGGTTCAATATAAATTTTTAATTGTGACTTTTAATTAGTTTTTTGTAATCATTCATTTTGGATTTTTTTTACTTGTATTTGAATTTCACAGGGGAACCCGCTTCATCTCAGGTCATTACTATTTCCGGCCCTCTGAAACTGCTAATGCCGACACTAGACGGTTTTACAGAAAGGAAATTTTCCGCGCTTCAACGCCTGCAACAACAGCAATTAAAATGGAAAATGTGTTGGGTAGATGTTGGATACTGGATCCGATGACCTATCGCAAAGGGAGACCCTCTGGCGTGGGGTTGGATGATGAAAAGCACATATTTATCTGTGAATCCTTGGTGGACCTCCAAACTCGAAGGATTTCTTTGCTGGAGTTGGCTCATTCAATGCACTCGATTTGTATGAAGCCTGATGCGTTCAAGGAGTTTGCCGTCGAAATGAAAATTAAGAAGGATTATAGGGTCAAGGGTTTATCAAGAGGCAAGCAAGGATCAAGTTGTGGACCATCATCATCGAAAGTGGTTGTGTTGGATTCGGATTCAGATTAAAAATTTGTTAATCTTAATGATTTATGCAGGCATTGATAGTTTTAATTACATTTTTGTAACTGACCATGTGTAGCATCATGTGTAACTGTTGATTGGTTTATGATTAATTAATTAATTATTGCAACTTGCAAGTATTTGTCATAATTCTCAGTCAGAAAAAAGTAGTTGGTAAGTTAAGAAGTTTCCTGTTAAAAAAAACACGTATCATGAATGTATCAAGTTTCGTTTTTAAAAAATTATAAATAAAATGTATATTTTTACAGCAGTTAAGTTAAATATTGATGAATTATTTGATTCAATCAAACGATTTAATTGGATTTAGGATTAAATTCGCATCCGCACAAAATCCAGTATTCAATTATTTATGCATCAAATAGCCCCAAAAATTTAATTTCATTGCGTCTTGCTCTCTGTAACAATTCACATTATACAGGTAAACAGCATTCATTACTGATCTTCATTAATTAATTATCATAATTTTTGTACTAAACTTTCTCGCGGGATATACCGAATCAATCTATTGGATGATAGCGCAAGCTGAAAGCTTGTATACTTCACAATTGACGTTGGCAAATAACAATTAGATGAGATGCTGCATTTCTGCTGTAAATCTTTTTTTTTTAAGTTATTCTCACTAATTCCCTCACATGCAATTCAAATAGCTGGAGAGTAAGTACGTTGTTCATCTTAAATTACAAAAAAAACAAATACAATAGAGAATATTTTTCTTTATGATACATTGTTTAACTTTAATTATTTCATTCATTATCTTCAGAGTTATGCGATTAAATAGCAACCATCTGGATCATCAGTAAAAAACTTCAACTCGCAAACCACTCTACTTTGTTTATTACATATTTCATTTCATACTCAACATGTACAAATAAAGGAGAGATTATTATTTTTTTAATTGCACACATTTTAACTATTTGTACGACATGTCTACAAGATTAATTAACTTTGTCCCTCAACCCAATGTAGAAAATTATAAACATGATGAAAGGTGGCAGGGTGACATCATCATCATCTCACCTTTTAATTGTCATCACCATTTTACTTATTTACCGTCATCTGCCATTGTCATCCTCAACAAGTAAGCCGTGTGAAGACACTTAACTATTTAAAATTGTGAATTGTGACCTTTGTGATCCAAGTATATTTTTAATTATTTATTTTTAATTTTTGTGTTCAGGGGAATGCTACAACTGTCGCGGTAAAGAGTGTCTTGGTGAGGAGGATGAAGGTACTCCGGAAAAGTGTGTTGGACGAGCAAACACTTGTGCCATGTGGGTTTGGAGGAAAGGCAATCCTAAAGAGGACATCAAAGCTGGGGACATTTACAAGAAGGAGTGTGGTCAGGTTCTTGTTGCTTCGGAAGGGTGTAAGGAAATGGGTCAGTATATCAGGTGCTTGTGCACCGACCACTTGTGTAATGTGAACAGTTTGGTGCAAATTAAGAGCGCAACTACTACACACAAGTCTACAACTACCATATCGACGACGGCGACGACGACAACCCAAGTACCCATAACTACCAGTATAGTAACCATGGCAACAAGTGAAGTGACCACGACGACCACGACCACCCCAACAAGTGAGGTGACGACCACCCCCATGATGACCAGTGAAATACCAGCTATTTATGATACTCCTTTATCCACACCACCCACCAAAAAACCTAAAAAGAAGTCTAAAACAAAAGGTATTTATGAATATGCACTTTGTAAAACTAAATATTCTCATATTACCCCAAAAAAAATCCGGAACCCTTACAAAATTATTTATTTTAGTTTTTTTTAGTAATATATATTGTAGTACCGGCTAATAGTACTGGTACGCTTGAAATCGGGAAAGCCAAGAGTACCAAAGAAACGACCGTGCAAGCTCACTCTTATAACTATACGGATAAGGAGTCTGATAGCTATAAAGATGGAGGAGGCGACAATGGAACTGAATCTCTGAGAAATAGGGAGACTAGCGTTCAGTCTTCCAGTTATAGTTACAGATCAAAAGATGAGAAGGAAGGGAAGTATATTCATTTTGATACACGTGACAAAGGCTCTGCACAAGATAACTTGGAGGCGCCTTTCACAACAACGACAACAACAACAACGACAACGACGACAACAACGAGTACGACTACAACTACTGAGCTTCCGGCTCCTGTGGTCCAAAAGAAGACGATAAAGGAGCCCAAGACAAAGGCGAGGAAACGAAAAGGAAAGACGAGAAAAAGGAAAAAGGCTAAAAAGAAGAAAAATAAGAAGCAAGAATTAGATGAGGACGATGAGGAGAAGGAGATGGTGGAAGAGAAGGTGGAGGAAGTATCACAGACGTTGATGGAGGAGAAGGAAGCAGTGGAGAAGGAGATAGAGGAGATATTGGAGAAGAAGGTGGAGGAGGTGACCGAGAAGGAGGTGGAGGAGGTGACGGAGAAGGATATGGAGGAGGTGGTAGAGAAGGGAATGGAGGAGGTGACGGAGAAGGAGGACGATGAGGAGCCAGTTGACGACACTGGAGAAAATGAGGAGACTGAAGAAGAAAACGATGAGGATGGAAACGGGAAAAAGTTGCGATTTCATCTCCAAAAAAAGATAATCGATGCCAATGCAACTTTTGTTGATAATTTAAAAGCCCAAAATTTAGAACTAGAAATAAATATTTGAATTGAATTATATATTTTTTTAACTACATAATTTGTATTCAATTTTTTTTTAGTTAAACGATAACTATTTTTACTGCACACTTCCGTGCAGTCATTGTGTACAATACTTAATATGCATATTATATAGTTAAGTAGAAAAAAATGACGTCAAATAATTAAACCATAAAATAAAGTCTTTCTTTATCAAACAGACGATAATAATCGTAAACAATTTTGGTCTCTTTTTACACATTTCGGTATCCATAAAAAAATGACGTTGCAACCATTGTATTTCCGTTTTAATTAGCTTGTGTTGATTGGTTGATTGGTTGAATAGTTATGCTATGAATGTTCGTCGTGTAATCACTTACGCAAGAGAAATTTTATTTATTTTTTTACTATAATTTTTTTTTTTCCTCTCACTAAGTCAAGTCAAAGTATGGCAAAGCGTAGGGCTTGTTTGGTGATAAAATGGTGGAGTCATTTTGGAGGGATCCCTCCAAAGTTATTTTGTATAGCGCTGCTACTCGCAACCACAGTCAACTGCAGAAGAGCAGACTCTGATAGCTCAGAAGACTCTTCTGATGAAGGCCCCGCCCCACCACCAGCACCAAGAAGATCCTCAGCTCCAGCCCCTCCAGGTACTGACAAGCACTCCAAAGACGTTGCCGTTGGAAACTACAACTACAACCATAAAACAAAAGACGAAGAGAAGACGAAAGACGGAGAAGAAAATAGTGAGAAGGACGTTGCCGTGGGGAACTACAAGTACAAGTATGCTACTGAGGATGAGGAGAGACGTAGAAATGGGGATGAAGAAAAACAATCAAAGGATGTGGACGTTGGAGACTATAAATATGGCCATAAGACTAAAAACGAAAAGAGAACTAGGGAAGGCGAAGAGAGAAACGAGAAGGATGTTGCCGTTGGAGACTACAAGTATGGTCATAGGACAAAAGACGAAAAGAAAACGAGAGACGGGGAGGAAAAACATTCGAAGGATGTGGAAGTTGGGAATTATAACTATGGCTATAGAAACACAGAGGAGAATAAAACAGCAGAAGGGGAAGAGAAACATGAGAAGGATGTGGCCGTTGGAAACTACAATTATGGTCATAACACAAAAGACGAAGAGAAGACGAGAGACGGTGAAGAAAAACATGAGAAGGATGTGGCCGTTGGGAATTACAATTATGGGCATAATACGAGAGATGAGAAGAAAGATAGACATGGGGAAAATAAACAGGAGAAGGATGTTGCCGTTGGAGACTATAAATATGGTCATAGGACAAAAGACGAAAAGAGAACGAGATCGGGGGAGGAAACGCATTCGAGGGATGTGGATGTAGGAGACTATAAATATGGTCATAGGACGAAAGATGAAAATAAAACGGCTGCAGGGGAAGAAAAACATGAGAAGAATGTGGCCGTTGATAATTATAATTATAAGTATGCTACGGAAGATGAGGAGAAGAATGAACATGGGGATAAAAAGCACTCGAAGGATGTGGCCGTTGGGAATTATAATTATAATTATAGTACAAAGGATGAGGAGAAGAAGAATAGGAGGAAGAAGCAGAAGAAGACTGAAGTGTCAAGAGGAGGAGGTGGAGGAGGAGGACGATCTCCTCCTGAGTCCCCTTCAGATTCCCCGGATTACACTTATCCTGCTTCGGAGCGAAAGTCGAAGAGACGCAAGTCTAGTAAAAAACAGAGGAATGGGAGCAATGACAGGAGGAAGTCGAGAAAGAAGATGAGGAAAAGTAAAGGTAAATTTAATTAATGAAGGGATTAACATTTAAATTAATTAATTAATTATTTAATGAATGATATTTGTGGATATAGGTGGATCATCCAAGAGTTCTAAAGATGTTAGCGCGGCGGGAAGTGCTGATTATAAGTATAAAACTAGGGATCAGGAGAGAAGTAGAGGAAGCTCAGGTGGTGGTGAGGGAAGGCGCTCCTCAAGAAAAGGAAAGAAGAGTTCCGGTGGTTCCAGGAAGCCATCAGGTTGGTTGGGAGTAGTTATCTTTTAAATGTGGTTGTTAATGATTTTTTTAAGCTATAAATTTTTTATACGTTTTTTTTCTGTAGAAACTGAAAATCAAAAGGATGTTGCCGTTGGAAACTACAATTACAATTATAAGACAAGAGATGAGGAGAGAAACGAAGAGAAAGAAAAGAATAATGAGAAGGAAGTGGGAGTAAATGATTATAATTACAAGTACAGTGATTTGAATAGCTCGAAGTCGTCGGGATCGTCTGGAAGGCGAAGAGGAGGAGGAGAAGAAGAGTCGAGAGAGTACGGTGGATCTACTGGGGGTAGGGGTGGTGGAGGAGGTGGTAGAGGTGGTGGAGCACGTCATTCAGGAAATCCGGATCCTCCAGAAGATGAACATGGGGGAGGAAGACATGGGGATAATGGGGCTCCAAGGGCACCCGAGCCACCAAGAGCACCGGAGCCACCAAGAAATGCTCAGAATGGGCCGGATAGATACAAGAGGTCACCGGGTAAAAAAGGGGAGGAGTCGAAACATTCGAAGGATGTATCTGTGGGAAATTATGACTACAAGTATAAAACAAAGGATGAGGAGAAAGGGAAGTCGGATAATGGAGCGCCCAAGGAGAAGAAAAGTGAGAAGGAGGTCACCGTAAATGATTATAATTACAAGTATAGTGAAAAGGATGAGAAGAGGAAGCAGTAAACAATTTTTTTTAAATGGGGATTATCATTAAATGTAAAAAAATGGCATCAAAATTTGTAATCAAATAAATTGTTTTTAAAGTTTAATAAAGCATGTGGGATTCATTTTAACTTACAAAATAGACAAAGACATACTATATCACTTTCCGTTTCTTTAATTTTCCCATTTAGTATTCATAAATGACGTTGCATGCATTGTGTGTTCATTTTAATGGCTGAACTGATTGGTTAAGTAATTATATAGCTATGAATGCCAGTCTAATAATCATCACTTATGACTTATGCAAGAATATTTATTTTTAGCAGAGTTATCATTTTTTCACAGAGCCAAGCCAAAGTATGGCTTGTTTGGTGATTAAATGGAGAAGTCATTTTGGAGGTATTCCTCCACAACTATTTTGTATTGTGATAGTGCTCCTTCTAGCAATTGCAGTCAATTGCAAACACCAACATTCAGAAGACTTAGAATCTGAAGAATCACCAGCACCACCAGCTCCAAGCTCTCACAAGAAATCCAAAGGCGTTGTAAGCTTCGATTACCACCATAAAAAGAAGCACGAAGAGAAAACTAGTGACAGTGGCGAAGAAAGTGATGAGCATGAAAAAAGAAGAAAGCATAAAAAAGGGGATGATCATAAGAAAAAGGGTAAAGGAAAGAAGAAAAAAAATGAAGCAGCTCCCCGTGGTTCTCATGGTCATGATCATGATTCAGATTCCAAGCATCATAATCATCATGGTCCACCCGAGCGAAAATCAAAAAAATCCACAAAAAAGACCAAAACTGTGACGACAAAAAAGAAAAAGAAGACTACGAAAAATAAAGGTAAATAACTCAATTAAATGTATAACAGGTTGATTTTGTTCTAAGTACCCAAATTAGTGAAAATATTTTTTTTTGAGATTCATCGTCAGGCGAATACAAGCCTTCCAAAGAGGTGGAGAAACCTAAGGGTAGTTTGAAGCACCCCAGTAAAGGAAAGAAGGGTTCCAGAAGGAGACCAGGTTGGTAGTACTTTTTAAAGAGTATATTCTACTTAAAAATGAACATATTTTACACTATTTTTTTAAAAACAGAAGACTCTGAGGAGAATGAAACCCCACCTCCTCGAAAAGAGGAGAAACGGAAAAGTAAAAAGAAGAAAAGTCAGAAAGAGGTCACTCTAAGACCAAGTAATAAAAAACCAAAGAAGACAAAGTCGCCAAAGAGACAAAGAAGTGACGAGGAAAGGGGACCGCAAGATCCAGGCCGTCCTAGAGGTAGGCCGGGGGATCCTGAGAAACCTGAAGATCCAGGCGGTCCAAGAGGAAGGCCAAGTGATCCTGCAACACCCCAAGATCCTGGGCGTCCAAGAGGAAGGCCAGGCGATCCTGAGAAACCTGAAGATCCTGGCGGTCCAAGAGGAAGTGGGCCGGGGAATCCTGGAAAACCTGAAGATCCAGGTGGTCCAAGAGGAAGCGGACCGGGGGATCCTGGGAAGCCTCAAGATCCTGGCAGTCCACGAGGAGGGCCGGGTGACCCTGGAACACCGGAAGATCCTGGGGGTCCAAGAGGAAGGCCAGGAGATCCTGGAACACCTCAGGATCCAGGAGGTCCAAAAGGAAGTGGCCCAGGGGATCCTGGAACACCTCAAGATCCTGGTGGTCCAAAAGGAAGCGGACCGGGAGATCCTGGTAAACCTCAAGATCCTGGCAGTCCACGAGGAGGGCCGGGTGACCCTGGAACACCTCAAGATCCTGGCGGCCCAAAAGGCAGGCCAGGTGATCCTGGAACACCTCAAGATCCAGGCGGTCCAAGAGG
>JAQFZG010004766.1:0-11258 GCA_034695465.1 Entomobrya nicoleti
GAAAAAAAGAGCATATATATATATGTTCAATGTTATATTGACGAAAATTGCAATATATATCATTAAAAACATCATTAGATGATAATTACCACTAATGATTGCAGTATGCAGTGCAAACCGATAAAACTTGTCAAAGTTTTATATCACACATTTCCACTTCTCGCTAAAGCTGCATCATATTCATGTATTTTGGTTTTTAACGTTAAATCAGCCGAGATAACATGCTTTCTCAACAGCATTTGTGCAAAGAAAACAAATAGTTTTAAAAGCAAAAAGACATCAGAATTGAAAATAATTAAATAATAAGCATTTTTCATCGCAGTTTCAAGTTTTACATTATTAATTTTCATTTTACCCCTTATTTCGTTGTTAGTTCCACGTTTTCATCAAGCTATTTTTACCAAACATCTGTTTCCAACTTATGATTCCATTATTTTCAAGATTTGTTTGTTAGCAGTTCAAATTGTATCTTTAGCCCCGATATCTGCAATTGTTCCAATTGCAACCACTTCCTGTCTTGTGGCTTTAGGAAAGATTAACTTGGCTTTGAAGAAATTATGGTAATTATCAACTATTTATTTTATTGACATATCAAGTGAAATTCGTACAGTGTAAATTTTATAAAATCTTTTTGTTTTTCTAGCTTTCTCTCAAAGTTTGCTGCGGAATTCAGACGGAAGAATTTTATGCCGTATATTTGCAAACTCTATCGCGAAATTCAAATCCTGGTAATTTTTAGTAACAATGCATTTCAAACATTTTTCTGGCGAATTGTTCAGTTTACGGGGGGTTTCGTACTTATCTCGCTTCTATATCCAATGATTTTCTATATGTGTGAGCTGGGGTCTGGGTCTAAAGTCTGGAGTTTGTATAATAGGTATACTAATCTTTGTAGACGGAGCTACTTGTTGTTCTATGCTTGCATTGGGAAGACAAACTATTTTACTTTCTTCGAAAATTACACTTTATGCTAAATCATGTAATGATAGTCCAGTGCACCGCAAGTTTTTCCGAAGTTGTCCCACAATTGCGATTCGGGTTGGGGAATTCCATAAAACGGACAATGAAAGATTACCGGCTTTTATCAGATTTATTTTGCAGCGAACTTTCTTCTTTGTCTTAAGAACAAAGTTAAGTGTACGAAATGGTGCTAGCATTGATGTAATATTTTAATTCGTTTTTTTTAGAAGCGTTTCAGAAAATCAGTGTTTGTTCATGTTACGACAATTGTCTATTTCTTGTAAGTAATCTAGCTATCAAATTTGAACATAACATTAATTGGTTTTATAAAAAATCAACATTGTTTAAATAAAGATATAAATTTCACTCCCCACCAATAACCATAATATCCCAGCACAAAATTTAACTTAACTTCATATCTTTTGAGTAAATCATCCTGATATTTATACATCCAATATATAATACTGAGCTAATTTACGCTTCGACTGAAAATTCGCATATTCCTTATATTTCATAAGTTATAAAAACATAGTGAAGGTTTTCTTAATTCAAGACAAAAACAATTAAACACTATGTTATGATATGTTTCAAATTCATTACAAATACCAACCTCCCTTGTAATGATAGAGCTTCTGTCAAAATAAGATGGACATTTTAACAAACAAATATTTTCATAATGTTGAAAATTATCCACGTCAGCATAGTGTAAAATGGTAAAAGTTGTTTTTGTCTGTATATATGCCACGTATTTTACTACTTGTGTTTTTGGCTTTATTTGCTTCTTCCTTTTCAAACAGTGTGTATACCTTATTTTGTATTTATGTAACAGCAAAAAACTACAAACTTTGGAAACGAAGATCATCATCGTCATCAACACAATGAGCAATAAATACATTTTGGATTTTTTAGCAAGAATCGTCAACCACAGCAGTAAAATATTAAAGCTAATCCCGATAGTTTTTTCAAAAGAAAATAAAAAACAATGGGTTGTTCGTCGTACTAGTATCAGCAAACGTACAAAATACTTGTGGTGCTTCATATTATCCGCCTCATTAACCATTACTATATCAGATCTCTACGTCAGCTTGTGTGGAACTCAGACGAAAAAACTTGTCAATATTTTATTTCATACTTTTCAATTTTTTGCAAAAGCATCCGGATATTCTTTAATTTTCGCAACTAACATACAATCACTAGAAATCACATGTTTTTTCAACTGTATTTGCAAAAGAGATTTTCAAATCGAATTTTTACCACATCAAAAATATTTGTTTCGCCAGAAAAAATCATCAGAAACTAAAGTCAACCAATTTTTTGGAATTTGTGCGGCCGTATCCAGTATCGCTTTTTTTCTTGTGCTTTTACCTCTTGTTTCCATAACATGTCCCCGTTTTCATGAAACCCTTTTTATCGAATTTTTGTTTTCGTCAATTGATTCAATTTGGTTTAAGATATGCTTGTTGGTGATTCAACTGCCTTTTCTAATACCAGTATCGATAATGGCTTCGATTGGAACAACTTCTTGTCTTGTAACTTTATGGGAGATTAATTTAGCTTTAGAAAACTTATGGTAATTTTTTACAGCATTTAAAATATAAGCTTATTTATGATCTTATAATTTTATAATATTTTTTGGCGTTTTGCAGCGTTTTCTCGAAGTATTCAAAGACTTTCAGAAATAAGACATATGTGAGGTATATTTGTACACTTTATCGCCGAATTCAAATTCTGGTGATTCTCAGTAACAAAGCATTTCAAGCTTCTCTATGGCCAGTGATTCAATTTTATGGAGCCATTGGCCTTATCACACTTTTATATCCATTGATAGTTTTTACACATCAATTAGGAACATCTGGAGTTTGTATAATTGGAACAATGTTCTTTGCGACAGCAGCAACATGTGGTTTAATGCTTGGATTGGGAAGACAAACGATCATACGTTCTCGAAAAATACAAGATTATGTCAAATCATGGAATGATTTCCCGGAACTACTCAAATGTTTCCAAAGTTGTCCCGAAATCGCAATACGAGTTGGAGAATTTCACAAAATTGATAGCGAACGTTTACCGGGCTTCATCAGATTTGTTTTGCAGCGAACCTTCTTTTTGGTCTTAAAAACAAGGTTAAGTTTCGGTGGTGATAATATGGATGATAATTTTTAATAGGATTTCCATTTAATAAAACTTCAAACTCGAATTTTAATCAATATTTAAGTTTACTTCAATATCAGTAAGGCATTTTAACTACAGACGACGATTGGTAAAAAATATCAAAAATAATAGCATGCCAAGTAATGACAAAGGGTATAATATAGTTGCAAGGAAATTTTCCAAATAAATTGTTTATTAAGTTTTCAAAATTTAAAGTTTAGTTCAATAATTTCGATTTTAAGATAATTTGATGTGTATAATGAAAGCGTTTTTACAAAGGAGTTGATAATGATGATGAGTCTTGATAAGATTTTATGCGAAATGAAGGAAGAGGATTGCAGCTCACAAATGAAAGATACCGTGAAAAATCAAGTTAGACATGCACTGAAGTCATCATGAGAAAAGATGATTTTCCCAAAACTCCAAAATGGATGCTGTCCGCAATCAAATCAATTCGTCAAGATAAATCCATCATTATTGCAAATGCAGATAAAGGGAACACAACGGTAATTATGAATAGAAAAGAATATGACGAAAAGATGGAAAATCTAATCAACGAGGGTCCTTACATAGAGCTAACTACAAATCCAATTCCCGATTACCACAAAAGAGTAAAAACAGCTTGCCTTAATCTTTTAAACGCGAAGAAACTTGAGAAAGAAACCTACAACACTTTAAGACCGGAAGAAAATAAATGTCCTATGTTGTATGGCCTACCTAAACTTCATAAAGAGAATATTCCGATGCGTCCAATTACTGATTATCGCTACACTCCAGGACACAGATTGAGTATTTTTCTAAAACAAATTCTAAAGTGCATTGCTTCCCATCATAAGTACACTCTCAAGAATTCATATGATTTCGTGGAAGGGATAATAGAAGTTAAATTAGAACATCTGGATACAATGGCATCCTTTGACGTTGTTTCTCTTTTCACAAATGTTCCAAAACAAGAAACATTACAAATTGTAATGAATCGCCTCCAAGTTACTGGGAATTGGAAAGCATATGCCCCAAACCTATCTCTGACAGACATCTTTAATTTACTCAATTTGGTCACAGAAAACTTTATCACAGGGCGAGGACGTTATTTTAGACAAAACAAAGGAACGCCGATGGGAAGTCCCTTGTCACCACTACTAGCCGAAATTTTCCTCCAAAATATGGAAGTAAACATAATTCCTCAGATTCCTCATTTAAAATTATGGGTCAGGATGGTCGATGACGTGTAAGCTATTTTTCGGAAACGGAAAGAATTTGAAATTTTGTCAATTCTAAACAACCATCATACGGATCTTAAATTCACAATTGAAGAATAACAGAATGAAACTTTATATTTTCTTGATGGAACCTTTACCAGAAAATAAGATGGAAGTATAAGTAGAAATGTATACAGGAAACCAGCGCACACAGATAGGTATCTTGATTGGACATCCCGCCACCATAGAAGTCAAAAAAATGCAGTAATTGATTCCTTCTTAATGAGAGCAATCAAAATTTGTGATGGGACAAGTTTACCTCAATAACTTCATCGAATCGAAAACTGCTTGTAAAAAATGGGTATCCCAGACACATTATTGTGGAGAGAATAACATACCTTCGAAATCGTCGACCTCGTATTGCTTCCACCATAAACAACACTGATGAAGAGCGAAAATGGTGTGCTATTCCCTACATCGGAAAAGTTATCTACCAAATAGCAGGAATCATCAGAACTTACTTAGACAATGATTTGGGTTATTACACAGGCATTAAAATAAGCCAACCGCTATGTAATTTCAAGGACAAGCCATCGGCGATTCCAAGTGGAGTATATAGGAAGTTTTGCAGCTGTAACAAAGTTTACATTGGAGAAACAAACAACATGAACAGACGTAAAAATATCATGAAGGTGACTTAAAGTACAACAGAATTATCAGATCAGCTCTAGCGGAACATGAGGATGCCAATCCATCTCATAAAATAATTACGGACTCCATCGTCCTTCTTAATTTTGAAAAACGCTACTTCCAACGAAGCTTCAAGGAAGCCATTTACATACAAAAATACCCCATGAATCGTGATACTGGATATTACATTGGCACGTGGTTACCTCTTCCACTTGATTGGATAGATTAATTTTATTTATTATTACATAAATTGTTACCTAGACTCTTGTAATTTGCAAATTGTTTAATTGTTCACTCTTGAAAAAGTTGACGGAATGTCTTCGAAAGCTAGAGTTTAATAATTCATTTAAACCTCTTTAACCAAAAATGATTCACTCAATGAGTTGATTGTTTGTTAGCGTAGTTGAAATTTAATAGGCAATTTGTACTGATTTAGTTACTCATATTAATAATTGAGAACATGTAACTTAATTTTGGCATATAATTATAATATTAAAGTTGTTGTTATCCATATACCTATTTTGCTGTCTTTCAAAACAGTGCAAAAGTTGTCTAGCTTGTTTTCAAGGATTTTTTTTGTTTTTCTAGTTAAATGTTTTGCCTCACCTGCAAATCGAAGCTATTGCTAAGTTACTAAAATGGTATCAAGTATAAACAAAAATATATTAAAAACTGAAAAGTTCAAAGGATGACAACAATTGTAATTACGAAAAAATGTTCCAACTTACAATTAGAAATAAGTTTTGATATAACTCACTTTTTGTTACCTCTTTGTTTTTATCATAACCCGAAACCCAAACTTGAAAGGTTTAACTTGAGAACGTTGCTGAATTATAACTTTACCATTTATCTTGTTGTTATGTTGTTTAGCCTTATAACAAAGGATTCCAGTCCATTTAATCAGTAAACATTCAGGTATAAAATGTCAAACATATGTCATGAGTATTCCTGTCAAATATTTAAAACAAATAAAAGCATGTTCCAACATTTTCCATTTGTTCGCTTAGACAAGAAGAAAAAACATGACAAGCTACGAAATAATTTAACAAATTGCTAATATTTGATTTATCTCAAATCCAATATCTGCCTTGAAAAGGACAAGCAGTAGTTGGTTTAGCTATTTCAAACAGTAGACCTGTAATTTGTTAAATCTTCTGGCAAAAAATCAAAATTCGAAATATTTATAATACTTAATTTTCATTTTGGTTAAATTTCGTAGGGAACTTTTATTTTTTTATTGTTTTTCCAAAAATTTGCAACCCGAAAAGCAAACAATGGCTAATGAACCAGTTCTTGATTTATTAGCAGCCACATTTTTCTATAGCAGCAATAAGTTAAAATTAACTCCAACAGTTTTCTACAAAGGTATTAATCCACAATGGCTAGTGCACTCCATCAATATAAGAAAACGAACAAAGTTGATGTGGTGCTCAATATTAGTCGCTTCTTATATCATGTCGATTACAGAACTATATCTAAGCTTCCATGGAAGTAAATCCAAAAATCTGATCAAGATTCTGTACCACACATTTCAACTCATCATAAAATCAGCGACATACTCCGTGGCTTGTATGTTTACCAAAAAATCAACCGAGATATCATATTTCTTCAACTGTATTTGCAAACGAAATACTGCTTTGAATTTAATCCCCTTTCAAAAAGCAGGATCGAACCTAAGGGAAAACAGTTCAGATTCGAAAATCTTTGAAATTACAGCGTTATTCATAGCGGTGACATTTTCTATATTTTTCCTTTTGGTAATACCCCTTGTTTCGGTGTCGCTTCCAAGAGTTAATGATGAACTTTGTTTTGAATATTTGTTTTCATCCTGTGACGGAACCATTTGGTTCAAATTATATATATTTGTTATCCAATTGCTATGTGTGATCCCAATGTCAGCTGTTGCTCCAGTAGCGGGTATTTCGAGCCTTGTCACTTTGCACGAAATCAATTCGCGTTTAGAGAAAATCAGGTATTAAAAATATAATTGAGTACCGATTTATTTTTTTAGTTTATGAATTTGCACTAATTTTGTTTACATCTTCAGATTTATCTCAAAATACTTGAATGATGGTCAGATAAGCAACAGAAGTGAATATATTGCTAAGCTCTACCGCCAAGTTCAAATTCTGGTGATTCTCAGCAACAAGTGCTTTCAAGGTTATCTTTGGCCTGCTATTCACTATTATGATGGGTTGGGAATTATGTCACTGTTATATTCATTAATCCTCTTTGAACACCAATTAGGCAAGTTCACAATTGCTATTATTTGTGTGGTAATTACTGGATCTATGGCAACTTGTTGTTTTATGCTTAAACTGGGAAGTAGAACGTTACTACATTCTACCAAAATTTTGAACTATTGTGAATTTTGGAATGATTGTCGTTGGACAAGGAAATTTTTTAGAAGTTGTCCCCCGATCGTGATAAGCGTTGGGGAATTTCACAAAATGGACAGCAGTCGTGTTGGGGCATTTATCAGATTCGTTTTGCAGCGAACTGTGTTTTTAGTGTTGAAAACTAAATTAAAGTTTGGTGCTGGGATTGATATGAATATTTCGTTTTGAAAGAGTTTTTAAAATTAAAAGTTTAGTTTAAGGTTTATTTAAATTTAAACCCCCATTTTTTAAAAAAATTGCTCGAGTAAAGAGTGATTGGTGAATGACCTATAGAACAATTTCTTAAAAATGTATAAGCTTTAATTATTGAGCTCCCCTTTCCAAAAAAAAATCATTTCGTTAAATATCAATTAAAGTGATGAAATGACCACATTGAAAAAATCCAAAACAAATAATGACGATGGAGGTGATACAATAAAAATAAATAAACATAATCACTTTTATCGAATATCTTGCTGTCTAATTTTATTACAATTTAATCCACACCAGACTCATTAAATCCATTAAAAGGCCTTCTGAACCTTTTTTTTTACCAACCAACCACTTAATTTGCTTTACAAAACTTATCAAAATGCTTCTTCATCCTACTCTTTAAAGGAAACACTTTCTCACAAGCTGGACAAGGAAACGCAATCCTCGGACCAATAAAATCCGGTCGATACTCCCAATAAGTTGCCTTGAGCCTCTCCTCCTCCGTCATCTCTCCCTCCACCTCCTCCTTATGCGCACTTCTCCTATGCCTCCTCAAATTCTTACTCTCCTTATAATTCATCTCACAAAATTCACACTGCCATCCCCTCTCCTCCCTTTTCTCATCATGCACCTTGACCTTATGCCTCTTCAATCCCTCTGTATTCAAAAACGCCCTTCCACAAGTTTCACAAACAAAAGGCCTCTCATTCGTATGGCTTCTCAGGTGCGTTCTAAACTGATATCCCGCCCTCCAATTATACTTTTTACTACAAATCGGACAAGTTCTCCATCTCATCAGCTCCCTCTGGTGTTCCCTTTCCACGTGACCCCTCACCGCCACCGCATCCAAATACATTTTCGGACACTGAGGACATTTGTAATGCTTTCTCAGTTCCTTGGGCTTGTGCATCTCTTCATGGTATCTTAACCTGGCTCTTATATTAAATACCTTTCCACATTCCTCACATGGAAAAGTTTTTGGTTTAGCTAATTTCTTCTTGTTAAGTTTGTGGGCGCGTTCCATGGCTTTCCTTCTAAAATACGGACTTGCTTCCAAGCAGGTCTGCCTATCCTTCTTATTGTGATGATACCATTGATGCGTTCTGTAGTTATCAGACTTATTTCTCACAGGCTTCCAGCAAATTGTACAGGCAACGCGGTCAACACGGTGAACCCCTTGTCTTCCAATTAGGTGGACCCTTAAGTCCTTCTCTTCTACTTTGATTCCACAAAGAGGGCAACTCTGAACGCTGAAGTTCCATTCTTCTGAGAAATGAACAGAGTTAATGTGGCTGGCCATTTGGTCAAATAAAGTGGTCCAGTTGAAGGGACCCCCAGAGGAAAATAGGGGCGAAGGGCACTCCGGTTGTTGGCAGGTGAAGAGGGTGTATCCTTGGGAGACTTTGATGAGCGTGTTTTGGTAGAGAAGGGTGTCAGGGGAAATTATCCAGAATTTTTCAGGTCCGGGTGTTCGAGGAATTGGATGCAGGGTGTCCTTGGATTTAAGTTGGGGTTGAGGAATGGAACCGGAGGATTTAATTCTAATTTTTAATGGAGGCCCTTCCAAACATTTTACTTTTTCCTCGTCGTTCTTATGTCGCCACTGGTGAACTCTGTAGTTATCCGACACGTTTCTCACAGGCTTCAGACAAATTTCACAGGTAACTTGGTCAGCATGGTGAACTCCAAATTTTCCAACAAGATGAGCCCTTAATTCCTTTCCTTTTAATTGAATTGGGCATAAGGGGCAATTTTTTAAGCTTAAATGGGCGTCGTCATGGGTTGTGTCAATGTGAATAGCCAACTGGAGAAATAAACTGTTCCAGTTTAAGGGATCCTCGGAGGAAAATATGGGTGAAGGGCACTGGGGCTCTTGGCAAATAAGCTGGGAATATCCAGGGGACACTTTGATAAATGTGGTTTGGTAGAGGAGTAAATTGTCTGAGAAAATTATTGAGAATTTTTTCACATCAAGTTTAATGGTTTTTTGAGGAATAAGTTGTGTTGATGATGATGATGGGTCCTTTTTTATTGCTGGCTTTAATGGAGGATCTTTCAAGGGTTCCGTTTTGTCTTGGTAATTTTTGTGACGCCACTGATGTCTCTTGTAGTTATCCGACACGTTTCTCACAGGCTTCAAGCAAATTTCACAGACCACTGCTTCAACATGGTGCTCACCATGTCGTCCAATTAGGTGAGCCCTTAGTTCTCTTCCTTTTAATTCGATATCGCAGAGTGGGCAGGGTCGAAAATTTAAATGAGCTTCGTCATGAATCGTGTCAATGTGGTCAGCTAATTGAACAAATAAACTTTTCCAGTTTAAGGGGTCCTCGGAGGAAAATATGGGTGAAAGGCACCGGGGCTCTTGGCAGATAAGCTCGGAATATCCATTGAGTACTTTGATAAGTGTGGTTTGATAGAGGAGTAAATTGTCGGGTAAAATTATTGAGAATTTTTTCACGTCAAGTTTACTGGGTATTTGAGAAATAAGTTGTGTTGATGATGGGGTTTTAATGGGTGCTGGCATTTGCTTCAATTTTCTTATTTTTAATGGTGGCCCTTCGGAGCATTTAGTTTTTTCGTTGTCATTTTTATGAAGCCACTGGTGAGCTCTGTAGTAATCCGACACGTTTCTCACAGGCTTCAGACAAATGTCACAGACAACTGGTTCCACATGGTGAACACCTTGTCGTCCAATTAGGTGAGCTCTTAGTTCTCTTCCTTTTAATTTAATTCCGCATAGTGGACAAGGTCTAAGATAGAAATATGCTTTGGTATGGGTGGAGTCAATGTGTTTAGCTATCTTGGCAAATAAACTTTTCCAGTTTAAGGGAGACTCGGGGGAAAATATTGGTGAAGGGCACTGGGGCTCCTGACAGATAAGCTGGGAGTACCCTGGGGACACTTTGATAAATGTGGTTTGGTAGAGGAGCAAAGTGTCGGGGATAATTATTGAGAACTTTTTCACATCAAGTTTTCCGGGAATTGGGGGTTTTGCGGAAGTTGTGGTTTTCTGGTGGAATTTCTTATGAAGATTTGGTTTATGCTTTTTATTGGCAATTCGCCGAAATTTTGTGGGAGGGCCCTCATCATCAGTTTTATTTTTTTCTGGGGATAAAGTTGGATTTTCTTGTTTGATTTGTATGTCTTGTTCAACAGGTGAAACTTCAGATTCCCAGGGATAGTCGTCATCATCATCGTTAGAGGAGTAGTTATGGTTACTTCCGGTTTGTTGGGGTGAAGGCACAAATTCTGGATCACTATCAACATCACTGTTTTCTTCACTGTCGAAATCGGTTTTAATAGTTGGTTTTGATAAGGACACTTGAGATGTCTGGAGAGTGGCTATTGGAATCCGTTCCAGAACAACTGAACATGGTAGATATTCTTTTGACTTTTTGAGGGGCACTGCAACAGCTGTTTTCGAACGATCTGGGGGAGGGTGGCGATGGCGTTGGCGTTTCCTTTTTGCAATTGAGGCAAGGTCCCCTATGACATGTTGAACGGGAAGAGTTGACGATGTGGAGATGGTGGTTTTTCGAACAGCTGTACAAATAAAAAGAAATGTTTCAATTAAATCAACAAATAACATTAAGTGTGTCAAACTAATTATAATTAAAGTTGAGTGTAAAGTTGTAGCTACATGATAGCAGTTGTTCCCTGATCA
>JAQFZG010004767.1:0-11257 GCA_034695465.1 Entomobrya nicoleti
TGTGTACATTCTGAGATCTTGCATTGCTCATAAAGTAAACCGTGCGACAAGTATTGAGTTGCTAAGAATGTACTAACCACTGTATTTACACGTTCTCATAAGTATATTTTTGAACGTTTGCAACATGTCACAGTAATAATGTTGTATGAATATTTGTGGTCGCCGGAATACACGTCGTGTAGAAACTAGGTTGGTTCTCCTTTATATGAAATCTACAACTCACAAGTGAGCATTATTTTACAAACAGACTGTGGAAAAATCCGCTTAGTACCTACGAAAGAGTCCCTGCTATTAAGCGCTTATGAGAGATGTATGTATATTTTGCCCATGAAAAAGGCCAGTGGTATACGTAACACAAATGATCTGCTTGTCGTGTTTATTTATATACTCATGGTCTTAGTTCTTCTGTTTATATTTTTTCCTGTTTGCAACCTATGTTTTATTGTTCCATATGCATCAACAAAAAATGTAACGAAAAGATTATATTGACTTTTCTCAAGATTTCCCAATATTTTGAAAATCGTCAAATAACAATATCTTGAAAAGAGATTTCCTTTCCGTATAATTTTTGTAAAGCATTCGGAGTTATAAACTTTACAAATATTGCAGCAATAATATAATATTCTATAATTTCTCATTTGTTATCACTACCAAAAATGCACCAAAACACGAAGCCTGTATTTTTTGGATACATAATTACGACCAATACATGCCCGCATATAATTTACTTATAATGGCAACTTTTTAATACAACTGTGTTCTTTCAATGCATTTGCTTGATAGTGCTGAGCTCATTCTTGTGTGTAATGTAAGTATCATGTACTCACGTCAGTGCAACTCTAAATTACGAAAAAATTGCTACCTCTTAACCAGGTTTATAGATAAATGTGCATGTCGTCACGTAGACCCTTTTAGGAGGGATTTTCAAAACGTACCACCCAATTGCATTTGTTCTAAGTATAAATAAATTTTTCTTTTTCATAAATATTTGTAAATCTTAATTGCATATCGCAATTTTAAGTGTAGCTTGAAAATAAATACATGGAATTTAAATTGTTGGTACATAATTGCTACTTTTATCACCAAGAAAACTGTTTCTTTCCGCAATAGCCACATATTACTTATTGACACGGAATAAAATAGCGCTTTAAATCTATGATGAAATAACCCTTTAGTAAATTTTAAAACTAGTAACATAAAGTTTCAGACAACGATTTGGCTGACCACCGAACTCATCCAAGCCAGGGACCCATCTGCATCGACTGGTGAAATCAGATTTAGGAAATTTTTCATAACTTTTGAGTTATCGTGCGATCGGACCATTCTGTATAACTTGATTAGTCGTAAGTTAAAAATAACAGGCACATAAACATTTTTGAACTCCACGACTATCAGTATCAGTAGGAATCAAAATTTCGATGATAGTAATTCGTAAAAAATTCAAAACAGATATGCTCATAACACATAATTTAAGACATTATCATTACCAATTATATTAACACAAAAGTTGTAAATGTCAAATATACAAATTCCTTTATACTTTCAAACTTGTTGAACTGAAACAAGATTCAAATCTAAAATGTGTATTCAAAAAATTTCGTACTTGAACGCATACTAAAACCAACAAGATATAAAAATCCATACTATACCGTTAAACGTGTACATGTGTTCAATATTCCCTTTGTACGTTTTAGGCTAATTTGGATTTCACAAAAATCGTACACAAAATACAAATAAAACATTAAATGCAGTCTTGCCATTGCATTGATTGATTTCTACATAACATACAAAAAACAAAAGGAGCGTCCAAAAAACGAAAATGCATTAGCAGTATAGCCACGCATGCTCCCTTGCCTACCTTGTTCATTGGGTTTGTTTATATTTTTCATTTTGTCATTTGACAAGACAAGCAACAAGTGTATTTAGTGTGCTGCTTAAAAATATATTCCAATTATTTTTTTAGCTAAATTAACTGGTCTGTTTAATATAAACTACAACTTAAATAGTACTTTAGTTTACAAATATTGTTTACACTATGTGCAGTATACTTAAATAATAATTAAAAGCAGTGGATTTTATGATCATCTTGTAAACAATTAATTGCTTGACTTGCAAACAGGTAAATATTGTAAACTAATCCCACAAATAATTCAACTAAATACCCTATCAACATCAAAATACTGTTTTCAAATTAACCAATTAATTTAAATTGTTTCAGATTGGTTCCACTGGTTCAAATCAAGTAACATTTGGCCCATTACTCATCCAAAGCAAACAGCTGATAATTTCTTTAAATCCTCCGCGATTCCCTTTTTAATTATTTTTCTTAAACCACAATTAGTGAATTAGTAGATCTTAGAACTTGAAAAACCCAAAAATTAAGGCAACCCAGATGGCCTCTTGGGAAAACAGTAGTGACAGACCAAAATCGTGTGTTAAAGTATTTAGCCATAAAAAAGATGCACAAACTCATTCTAGAATTCGCCAAGGAGATCATCAGTGTCTGTTTTGTGACACATTACTGAAAAGCAAACAGGGGCTTTGGCATCATTTTCGTCGACACATTAACGAAAAACCTTGTTTTTGTAAACTGTGCGACAAGTAATTTACAACAGACTCTGACTTAAAAAGCCACAACAAAATTCACACAGGCGTAAAGCATTTTAAATGCGTATATTGTAAAAGGGCGTTCTCTCGTCGACAATCTCTCAATGGACACCTGGTGTTGCATTATGGAATCAGGGAGTTTAAATGTAATCACTGTGAAAAAACATTTTCACGAAAATCTCATTTGGAAAACCATTTGAATATGCATCAAAGTGAGACACCATTCCAGTGCAATCTATGCGACCGGTTTTTAACATCGCGCGATTCTCTCAAAATTCACATTCAAGGACATACTGGCGAGAAGCCATATCGCTGTCAGATTTGCAACAAGGCATTTGCACTCAAGGGAAATCTGCGAGCACATATGAATGCACACGATGGATTGAAGCAGAAACGATATAGCTGCCAATTGTGCAGTCAAAAATGTATAAGTAAATCCAGTCTAAATGATCACATGACTGTTCACAGTGGCCTAAAAGCTTACACTTGTGAATTATGCGACAAGTCATTTGGTTACAGGGAAAGCTTGAAGCAACATGATAAAAGAGTTCATCATAGAATAATGGACCACAAATGTAATTTGTGTGGCAAACAATTCGTTGCGAAAGGAGAATTAGTAAATCATATGAGAATACATACAGGCGAAAAACCCTTTAAGTGTACCAAATGCATGTTTTCCTGTGCAATTTCTAGTAGCTTAGTCAAGCATGCGGCGATTCATCATGAAGAAAAAAGGAAGGTTGCATGAAATTTGGTTCGGAAAAGCTATAGCTAAACTAAATCTGTAAAAAGTAGCACTAGTTTTGCAATCAAATCACATATAAATGAGCACATGAAAGTCCACAGTGGCTTAAAACATTCAACTTGTGAATATTGCATTAAATCTTGTGGACGAAGGTCAGAGTTGAATCAGCATGTGAAAGCAGCTCATCGTAAAATATGGGATCACCAATCTAATTTTTGTGACAAACTAAAAGGGAATTAGTATTTCATGTGAGAGTTCATACAAGCGAAAAGCCCTTTAAATGTAGTCTGTGCGTCTTTACTTTTACAAACTCTGGTGGCTTAAGCGCATATGTAAAAGCTCATCATAAAATGACAAGTGAGATTACTCCTAACTAGAACTCTTTTCGTAGTAAATCAATGCATTGATTACATATTGGGTGTTGAATGTGAAGAGTTTACATAATTTGTTTACGAATTTGTCTTGCTCTTGTTACTGAAATACCTAGTTCGATAATTAAATGTTTACATTATAAGTTAAAATCAATGTATAATTAATAATTAATTTTTAAACGATTAGTTTAGTTCCTTTGTCAATTTCTAGGGATAAAAAGTAATGTTAATTGTAAATATAATCATCATCAAGTGGAAACTCATTTTCCTTATGAGGCCTAATATTTTGCTACAAATAGTGTTTCAGTGTTTAGTTTAATTAGCTGATGTAAATTAATCAGGTTTCGTTAATTAAATAAAGAATTAACCTTTGCCATTCGCCATTAAACCACAATTAGTAAATAATCCATAATAAAAAACTAAATAAGTGGTATTGTCAATTTGGTTAGCACTTTAATTTGTAATTTACAATTATTAATTTAAAAGTCTTAAATAACACTTAATTACTTATCAAATATTTAATTGTGTTATTTAAATCATCATAAGTAGACAAATATACATGTCATAATTTTTCCGACGTAAAAGCATTTATTAGAAAAGCTTTCTAATTAAAATTTAAGTTTTGTTATGGCACCATAGTTATAAAAAAAACTGCCTTACGTGATTTAATTTCAATGTATCTAAATAACTTGTAAATAACATCGGTTTAGAATAAAAAACCATGAATGAGTGGCAATTAATTTTTGTATGGACAACTAAATGAACAACATATCAGTTAAAAGTTTTTACATACAATTTAAGTATACTTACAAATATTTCATCTTCAAAATATTATTTTTAAGCACTCAAAATGCCTAAAATAGTAGCAAAATGTTTTCCCTGCGACAGGGTGCTTAAAACCCGTGATAAACATAAGGACCTGAATATTAAACCACACAAATGTATATTTTGCCCCGCGGAATTTCGACAAAATGCTAAGCTACCATGACACTACCACATGCACACCAAAGAAAAACCTTATCTTTGCAACATTTGTCACCTTGAGTTTGCCCATCTAGAGCATCTCAAATCACACAAGCGAATTCATGGTGGTGAAATGCCATTTGAGTGCCAAATCTGTCGAAAAAACTTGGCCAGGTCTAAGTCTCTGCAACAACAAGTCTTGAATAATGGTAATGTCAAATGCTTCTTTTTAATATTATAGGTCTTCCAGGAGAGTTTTGGTGCGTCTAAGATATGGGATTATGAGGATGGAGCAGTTAATAAGACCAAATGAAATAGAACGATAACTTATTCTAGTGTAAATAGAAATGTTGGTATGCGCACAAAATCAGACCTACAATGTGGCACAGTAAAATAGTAAACTTTAAAAAATAATATTCGAATATTATTTGATTATCTTTTTTACGGTTGGTATAAAACACAACAAAATTGACTAAATGGATCCAATATATAAAATATGAGTACAAGAACTTGATTTACAGCTACAAATTTCTCAAAAAGCTGTAATAAATACGTCGCACTGACACGCATATATCAATAAGTACCATAGCTTTAAAGTCAAAGATCGTATATTCAATCATAACGTTTTTGGACAAAGGCTCATTAGAATTTACGTTTAATCTTGAACATCAAAAAAGTATCATATTTTTTCAGTAAAGTCGATCAAAAATTATTACCTAATTCTGGCATCCAAGCATATAATGTAGAAAATAACGGTTAAGCCAGAAATATGCTGTAACGATGGTAAAATACATCTGATGATATAACATGTTGGGTTTGTATAAGCCAGTTAGTGGCTATTTGTAAGTTCTGTATCACTTCGCCACTGTTACAATATGCTTGCCAAATCCCAACACATACAAGCATATAAATTAATATTACACTTCACCATTAATTGTTTTGTATTAAATTGGTATAAATTATGTACTACCGTTATTAACCGTCCATTTATTAACATACAGATTGGTGCAGTATAAAGTGTGGGTACCTAAAATTTGGATTAAATATTGGTCTGATGTAGCTCTGTAACAATTAAGATATTGTGTAATGGTTATGAAGTTGAAGACTTTTTTTCATGGAGTAAACAGATGCAGACAATCGACACTTTTTCAAGATTAACCGATTTCCACTGGAATTCAAATCAGAA
This sequence comes from Entomobrya nicoleti, assembly GCA_034695465.1. NCBI lineage: Eukaryota > Metazoa > Arthropoda > Collembola > Entomobryomorpha > Entomobryidae > Entomobrya > Entomobrya nicoleti. The sequence goes on from JAQFZG010004767.1 coordinate 5,873, forward strand.
GGCAACAAATGGCTCAATATAACGCTTTTAAATCAGCAGCTGAAATAGTGTCGCCCGAATTTGCTCAGAAAGAAGAAGATAAATCATAAAAAGCGCCGAATTAATTTGCATGAGCAACATCCCGAGGATTTCCCCAATGTTCTGTACTAGCCTAATATTACACAAGTAATTACTGAGATAGTTTAAACTTATAATTACTTATTGTAGCACTTTTCAACACCAGCATGCAACCAATTTAGAGATATGTTACTTAATGAAAACTACTGCCATAAAAGGCAAGCTCTGGGCTGTTTAGTTCAACCAAATGCAAAATCCATCTGTACTGGGTCAACTGATCATTACGTGTTTTGAAAATGTTATGCCATTTTTGATCTTTATAAAAAGCTTTTTTAGAATAAGTTTTAAACGTGACTTTAGAAGACTTAAAAATCGACTTAATTTTGAAAATCGTAAATAATCAAAAGAGTGATTTATTTCCTCATCAAATTTAATTACACTTTGGACCACACTGGCAACCATAAATATATTAAAATGCTTTAAGGTATATTTTATATAACTTGCAAAAGTTAATTTATCTAATGTGTTACTTAACTTAATAAATATAAAATATTAAAAGTACCCCAAACAACAAATTAATATAACTAATACATGTTAAAACTGCCACGTCTGCTTTCTTCTCTTTTGAGAGAGTGCGCAAATTAAACTAATTTCTCGTCATCACAGTGGGAAAAAAACTCAATTACAACGAGCTTAGTAACCGAATTAGCGAAGCAAGTAAAAATAAACTTCACAATATTCATCAATTCCACAAAAAAAGCCAATTGGATATTAAAAAGCTGTTGGTTTCTGTCCACTGTACACAAATAACCTTCTCGTAAGATTTTGCTGTTAAATTGACAAAAACATTTATTAAAGATCCACGGTCTTACAAATGGCAAATACTTCAATTCTGTGGTTACTAGGAGCCTTATTCCAGCCCATTTTATCATTTGACAATAGTTATTTGGATTTGAATTTTCGAAAGACAGATACAAATAAACGATCATATGTAGAAAATACCATCAACATGTTTTCTGGATGTATAATACACGTTATGAACTTTAGAGGGGCCAATTTCGATTTTCCTGGAGTATATCAACCAATTGTTCTGATACGCCATTTTTCGTTTCTGGACGAAAAATTTGTTTACCCGATTGAAATGAGCCCAGTACACCCAGATAGACTTGTAATGTGGATGTCAAAATTAAACCTGACGATTTTCAGAGCATCAAGAATGGTGTTGGCAAAAAATAGAACTATATTATTCTCAGTAAATATAGGTTACTCGTATGTAAAAGGTACACTAAATGCAACAGGAATGTTTCGTCTGGCAAGTAAAAATAAGAATTGTGAGGCAAACATCTATTTACGCCCCAAATCACAAACGTCCGACCCTCTTCTTTTTGAGGAAACGTTGACGACCCGGAAAGCTCGTTTGTTTTGAAGGACTTGTTTTGGCTAAATTCTGTATGGTACTCGGAACCCGAGCCGTGGAGACCTGAGTACATATTTACCGCACCCCTTTACTCTGTTCTCATTTGCAGTAAGGCAAATGACTCTTTGTGCTATGGAAACACTGAAGTAAACAAATGGATTTCAACAGTTATTATTGGCTCTTGGTCAACACGCTTATCAGAAACTGTGCTTTTGCTGGAAATATTTAAACAAAGCGTGAACCTTTATGCACTTTGTTTTCATTGCGATCGTTGTGACCCATTCAAATTAACACTAATTTCAAAATACGTCCCAGAAAGCCTGGCGTCATTAGGATCTTTTGTTAGCCAAAAAGTTACGAGTAAAAGCAATATTAATGTGGCCACTGTGGTAGTTGGAACTAATATTATACAATATAAATTGATGGCAAAAAATAGACAAAAAGCAAAAGCAATTATATTGAAGCATATAAGTTCCATAAAATTGGAAATAAATATTTATTACCTAGCAGACATTCATTTGATCTCGCAGTTACTTCCGGAAAACATATCAATGATAATTACTGAATCCTTCCCACCAGAAATGCACCAATGGAAATCCTTAAAAATCAGTTCGTGCACAAACTCGAAGTTGATAAAATACCATCAAAAACTCCGTCCCCTTATTTATAGAATCAGAAGTTCAAACTTGGCTACCCTCCAAACGTTTTTATTTCGCCAAAAAAACTTATTATTTGTAAGTTGTCACAAAGAACAACTTCATTGGATACATCAGTTGAAAGAAATGGTTACCGTTTTTGATATTCCGACATGGATTATTCTTGTGAGTACCGTTATGATGCTGTCACATTTACGCAATTACTGTAATCCACAAATACGGTGCAAAAATACAGCTCTTCAACTGTATGCCACATTTGTCGAGCAGTCATCCAACTTATTTGAAGACTTGGATTTGAGGGGTGACGCAGCATTTTACTGGGCATTTCTATTCATTCCGATTGCGTTTTTGTACGTAGGAAACCTATACAAAGGTGACAATATTACAAGGTTAACCGCAGAACCTCCAATGGTTCCCTTTGATAGTTTTGATGGGTTAGTCGAAAATCAGTTCAAAATCTATACACGTCAATTTCATCTAGATAGTGAAGATATGGAATTCCTTATAAAGGATACTAATCTCAGTGTAAAGGCAACGTTTATCCAAGAAAACAAACACGAGGCATTCCCAATAATTTCACAGTTTTTACGTGAACTATTGACAACTCGACGTTTAATTGATTGGAAAAAGTTGAGTGATTTGAAATACACTCTTTCAAATCGAACATGGTTTTATCTCAGTAACTCCGGAATGTTTCCACCCCGGGTTCAGAGTAATGGGAAGATAGGTAGAATTGATACTGTCCCGAAAATCTATAAAATGCACATGGGCTCATGCAACAAGTCAGCTGTAATTTTATTGGAGCCACAAGCTATTCCATTGTACACAATTTTAAGAGCGAAAACAAAGCAGGTATATCTCGGTAAAGACATTATTAATGAAGTGTTCTTGTCTTATAACAGTTGGGGATATTTTCCATCTCGAATTTTAATGCGGCCAAAATATCTTTTTCAAGCTGGAATACACAACTGGTGGCAACAATACTTTAAGTGGTGCATTAAGATGAAGTCGGCATTTAATAGTGTAGCACAATTGTCAATTTCCGAGGATAACAGTACTTGGTCAAGAAATGATTCAAGCAATACGGCTGTCTATTCGCTTTGTGTTATACCTCTGGCTGGATTATCGTTGTCAATCCTGACATTCCTGTTGTTTGATAATCATTTCAGCGTTAGCAAACTATCTTTCAAACGATTATCGTTTTTGACAATTTGTAGGGACAAAGATAAATACAATCAGGAAGAGACAAAATACAACAGATTTTGTAATAAGCTGCTTATAAAGTTGAAAGCGTGGAATGTGTGTATTATAAAGTTCAAAATACGCATGCCAAACTTCAGAAATATGAATACCAGATTAAGCAATTTGATATATAGCTGTTTTACGCATTTTAAACAACCATTTAAGTGATGATTGTATCCGTATATAAAGAGGGTCCAATTATTGAAACCATTGAACAAAGTTTGTAAATATTGAGGTACAATATAAGTTTGAGTAGTTAATAGGTTTCCCATAAGTACTTCACCAATGTGAAAATCATCATTAAAAAGACAAAGTCAAATTTCACCCAATAGTCGTTGCAGAACTTATTTGATATTTGGACAAGTGGTTATGAAAGATGGCCGTTAAAATATTCCTATCAAAGGTAAAATTATTCAACAAAAACGTTAGTTCGGTTTAAGAACTTTTTTCGTTAAGTAAATAATGCTCAGTTATTTTGTACTTATACTTTTGGTACATTTTAAGATTACATTTTGACATTTTAAAATTCCTTTTAGCAAATTAAACATTTTAAACATTTCAGAAAAATTCGCACACACATAATATCGTCAATTATTCGAATTTTCATATCACAATAGCAATTACAGTTTCCGCAGTACAATATTATCATATACAATAATTCAGGTCAAATAAGATATAATGTACACAAATCTTATGTCGAAGTCTAATTGGTTTCTAAGTCAAGATTTAGTTAGCTCATGTCAGCTAGGCAAATATTTCGCTACGAAAAGTCTCCTTCAACGCTTTAGTTATTACAATAGATTAATTGATCACGGGCCAATAATGACCATTGTAGTTTTATAATTTTGAGCTAAAAAAGAAGACGCATTACAATTACACACGTTCCAAGCGCTACAAACGTATGAGCTAGCAGCTAAAAACTAAAATAAAAAATATTTAAAAAAACAGTGCAGTTAAAATTGTACGTTTGCACGTAACGATGAGCTGACCATATATAAATGATTTATTTTGTGGAATAACGGCTAACATGTAAAAGTTCGGAAGGCGTTATTCCTTTTTTGACTTGAGCTTTTAAGAGGATGTTTTCGAATAAAAATGCAGGAATAAAAAATAGCCTGCTAAGTACTGACAAACTAAATGAAAACGCAAATGGGAAAAAAAAATTGCTAAATAATTTACAATGTACAATTTACAATAAGCAGGGCCTTATTTTAGACTGAATAAAAGCTTAGAATGGTGTGATCAGACAATTGATCGATTGGTTACACTACTTTGTTCATTCTATGGCAGGGTCTCAGAGATAAGTTCGCCAAAGTAAAATCTAAGATTACATGTACAATTTACTGTTATTTACTAATTATTATTAACTACTAACCACGAATGTATTATTGTAACAAGTATTTATTGTATTGTGTGGAAAACCTAATAAAATGTCATTGAAACACGATTCACATAAATTTGGAAACTTATTTGTTGGACAAAATTACACCCAAAAAACCAGGACAGAAATTAAATTACTATTATTATTGGTAATCCCTCAAACTCATGGTTAATTAATTTTGTTATTATTTTTATATTAAATCAATTAAATTTATTTACTAATCTAATTAAACAAACAAACCCCTCAAATAAAAACATTTTCCTGATTAACCACAATTCTTTTCCAATTACCAATATTCAAGTGTTCAATTTCATTTTCCGGAGTAAATATATCAAGTTTTGTTAAATAAATAAACAGCTAACCACAACCAATTGACATTAAACCACAACTAATAATAAAATCAGAGTAAATTTACAAATATTGGTATTGCCAATTAAGTTAATATTTTAATTTGTAATTTATAACCATTAATTTTGAAGTCCCTTAATTAACAAATAATCGCTCGTTAAACGTTAGATTGGGGTTAATCATCATTATTATCGTGATCATTGAGTTAAATCTAGTTAAATTATTTAAATGTTTAACTTGTACTTTACAAAGAATCATGTGTAGAAAAAAAGCATTATTTAAAA
>JAQFZG010004768.1:0-11257 GCA_034695465.1 Entomobrya nicoleti
ACCAACTGGTTTGCCAGAATCGTTTGAAGATTTGCTTGAAAACAAACAATTTGTTCTCCTGGCAACCGAATCGGTTATGGATGAAATTAAAGTTCATCAAAAATATGGTATATGGCCCAACGAGAAGGCCAAAAATGGAAGTATAGTTTATCAACTATCAATGCGTAAACTTTGGAGAATTGACAAATTGCATAGTTATGCAACACCTTTCAAAAATATTCGTATGAGAAATGAAAGTATTTACGAAATTTGCGACATGCACTTTAATGGTTATATTATTGAAAATAGCTGTACAAAGTTGGATAAATTTGGATATTTCTATATCTCTGGTCACAATGAGCAAAGAAATGCCTACAGATATATGGCTTTAAAACTTATAATAAAACTTGGTAACTTTCGTGCCGAAATACTTGAGAACGATGATATCGAAATTATTCAACTTTGGAAATTCGTTGTCACAAATTCCGATAATTATTTAAAATCGAAATTTGAAACGTATTTAGGATGTCCTGTACAAGCAGGTATTGACTTAGTGCAAAAGAGATACATAGCGCAACGATATATGCAAATTGACACTATTAGTATGTATGAAAGGAGTAAAGTGCTTTTAAACAGAAGAATTGACAAACAAGCCTTCTCCTACTACACCATGCGCTGGATGCAAAATAACTGTTTTAATTTTTACTCGAAAGAAAAATGTGATCTAAACTTGGACAATAATGTGGAAATTCCTGTTGGTCCATATGACTTGCTAGCTGTGTGGATACTTTTCATTGGATTACTGGCAGTATGTGCATTAGTGTTTGCATACGAATGTAGAAAAGCAAAGTTTATCGATTTAAATTAAATCTAAATTTATAAAGCTGTTTCATAAAGATTATGATTGGTATTAAACTATGCAAACAACTTCGAAAAAGTTGCGTGCATGTGGTTTAACATACAGAGTAAAATATGAACGTAAACATGAAATGTGAAAAATCCATCACAAAATAACTTTACTGTTCTAGCCTGACTATACTTTTTAAAGTTCATTTACTAGCCAATTATTATTGTCAATGAAAAAATGTCAATATTAACTAAGCATTTTAGATGCCTACTAATGATGAAAATGGGTAATAGGAGTAAACTGCTGGGAGTGTTCACTTTAATAGATTATTAATCCGGGTAATTTGGTTTGTGATTTTCCATCAAATCTTTAAGGTTGCCGAAATAAATCATTGTTTCAAATAAGGTCATATATCACATTCAGTTGTTAGCAAATAAAAAAATGAATTAAATTCTGAATAAAAAATAATAATTTTTTACATGCAAACACTTATGAAGTAATTCGATTCGTGTATCGATGTTTAAGAATACGTTTAAATATTCAAGTATGGTGTTTGGTATAATAAGTTGGGACGATCAGTTTTTATACTTGATTCATTGATGTTGCTTCGGCTGATAAACTCATTTGTTGTTTTACAAATGAATATCTGTAATATCCGCTGTATTTAAACTGTTAGTTTTTTACGCTTTACATGCTGGTGTTAGAGAAAAATAATTTACCATATTAAAACTTATCAACATTTTAAATTTGTAAAGTTAATAAAATTTAAAACATGGTTCAATTAAGTAGTGCCAATATTTAAATTGCGGTTATCAATCAATTCCTAAACGATCCTGTAAAATGTCAATTAAACATTTTTTCGTTAGTAGGATTTCGTGTTTAGACAAGTGTCATATTTTAATAATTGTAAAATAAACGTAACACATTCGTACACTGCAAAAACAGTTGCTACAGTAATAAGGCTAACGAATAAACACCATACAACCAATAAATCTTTTATTCTAACTGCAACTTCAAATGAATCATCCAACTTGAAATAGCACTTATCTTTCGTATAAAACGAAAAACATCCATTTTGCAGCCATATATAGTAAATTGTAATGCTCCTATTAAAGTCCCCCATGATAAAAACTCCCGTTTTATTTAATTCAAACCTCATAAATTTTTCAAAATAGTGCTTCAGGTAGTTTCGCATTCCACCTTCAAAAAAATACCTCTTTTGCAAGTTATCTATTCCAGATTGGGAAATATACGCTAAATTCTTCTCAACTGGTTTTCTCCAAAGATGGTCTGAATTTGTTACAAAGAAGCGACTTATTTGATACAAGTCAACGTCATGATTTTCAACCATTTTCAAACCCATACTACTCATCTTAAGTAGAAGTTTACCAGCCTCAACAATACTAGTAGAAAGATATCCGAGTGAACCTAAAGTTACCAGATAAGCAATATTTTTAAATGTTGAGCAATTCTTTCTCATATTTCCTTTCTCTCCAAGGATAATATTGTCCAATGTCACATTGCACACTTCAACTGTTTCGGGGGAGGCTACACGAAACAACGAAACAGGACTTGGTCCAAAACCTTGATTTACACGAAGCTGATTTTTAATGGCCATATCCGTCAATTTGTCCATTTTAGTTGAAGAAACATGAATACCATTAATTGCAAGCTTGTATAGTTCAAGATGTCTTTGTACCTGGAAAGATGTCAGTAATTTCGTTACTTTGCTGTCAAAAATGTTTTCAAATGTGTTTGGAATGTCTGGTGCGGTTTCTACTAATGTCATATTACTATATAGGTTTGATGTGTATGCATTTCTTAAAACTAAAGCGAAAAGGCCATTAATTACAACAATTATCCATCCCTCAACCGAAAAGGGAGATAAGAGGGCGTACATATTTCTACTCACTACGGGTAAATAAAATATAATGTATTTTAATCCATAATGCTCGCTTCCGTAAGAAAGACAAAAGTGGTAATTCCTTATATTTTGTTGGTTTAAATCAACTACACCACTTTGCAAGTGAAGAAGACAGAGTTCCGATGTTCAGTTTAATTTAAATTCCATCATATTCTTAAAGCAGTCTCCCCACGAATACAACAAGCCAGGTTCCATAAATTCTCTTCTCATTTCAACTGGACATTTGTGCAATGTTCCCAAACTTGTTGTTTTAAAACTAAATTTATAAAACAAGCGTTTTAAATCATTTAGTGACGAGATTGTTAACACTTGATTGTCCAACTTGAAAATGGGACCCTTTAACGTGTACCAATACAAAACCTGAGGACTCCTGTACCTAAACAATTCTTTTTGTAAAACCGTAGTACATGCAGTGCAAGCAAAGTAGAAACCATTAGTGAAAATATGGATAAACAAAATGTTTACGCTACTAATCATTTTCATTGTACTTATAATACTTGCACAAATATTGTAAGGTCGCCTAACTGGAATAAGAAGTATATCGGGATGACTTACTTTTTGTTTTAAATGGGCTTTTGGAAATCTGTGGAAAACTTCAAAATTTAAACCATCTATAGTTGTCATCGAATTTATCATAAGTATGGATAAAATCAGTTCGACATTACAATGAGACCCATATTTCGGTGCAAACTTTAACCTAAATATTAATGAATCGTTTCTATAATTTAAACAAATGTTTAGATTAGGTATAAAATTGCGGTGCTGAAGGAAATTTTGAAAACGTCTTGTGGTGTGCAGATAAGTGCAGGTTTTTGCGCATATACTTTCAAAATTATGAATTGGGACGAGGCTTGGTCGATTATCCCGAATAATGTAAAACGTACAGATGGAAAGTTTTTAAAGAAAGGAGCGAAAAGTGTCAAATTTAAATTGATGGTTGGCCGCTGGCAAGGTAACTATGAATATGTTGGATTTTGATATAGCTAAAATAAAAAGAAAATTGAACTGGAAACACGGACAATTTAAAGAATAACTTGTCAGGATCATGGTGAATTTTTATTTAATATATAACCCAGGTTAAATCGGCTGTAAATAGGAATTACTCAATAAATTCCAAGGTTTTTTTATGAACCGAAAGTTTTTAGGAACAGATTTAAAAGATGAATATGACAACACTAAAGAGTAATTTTCAGCACCTTCTAGTCAAAAACTAAAGCCATGACACAAAATATTACTTCTAGTTAAATTCAACAGTATGATAGACGTGTATTGGTAAAATGTATATCCTTTTATTGATTTTAAGGGTCACTTAAGTACTTGAAATATTTAATAGCCTTTTGAATCAGTTTACTACGTCGAAATTACTACTTCATCTTACAGATTCAAGTTTACTGTACTTTTATAAAGTTTTCACAAAAGTTAGAGATGATTATATTAAAACTTGATATCAATTAAGCTGAAGTGACCTTTAAGACCCTTCAAGTGATATTAAAGTGATCGCTTAGTTCACCTGATGTAAGTTTGTCAGCATGTGGTGCTTTTGCAAGTCCTTAAAACTAACACATGCTCATATTGACATTTTATAAAATGGATAGGTTTTGTGTTTGGTTTGAGCGAGTGAAACTTGAAACTTAATTAAATAAACCTGGAATAAGTATGCCATCAAGAACAAACCAAAAAAATCTGTGATACAAAATATTAAATTAAATATTAGTAACCCGAATAAAATCTGTAGATTTTTTAATTATTTGCCATTAAAATAGTTCATTTATAACAAAAAGTTACTTGAACGAATTGGGCAATTTGGTTAAAAGCTAAACATTTTTCCAGATCACAATTCGAGAGAGTTTTTTTAACCTTTTCAAAGAAATCTTGTCTTGCTCATCAGTATTATCGGACAAATTTTTTGTTATCCACTAACTGAAATTCCAGATAAATTCTTTTTGAAAAACAACTATAATATACGGTAGAAGATTAGTGGGATTGTAAAACCAAGTAGTGATATTAAAAGACAATATAGGAGTATTTTGTTACAACGAGTTCCATGTAAATGGTTGTTGACTAACATGCAGTATGCCAAGTCAACGGCATAAGGTGTTGGAATTGTTTTGAATTACAGACTAATCCTTATATGCTCCTACAGTAAGCGAAATGGTAAAATGGACCTGGATATAAAACTACGTAAAATTCCAGCAAGGATATACATATTTTATTTGTATATATCTATATGGTAAGTTTTAGCGGAATGACAAAAATAAAAATGATGGAAACTAAAGCAAAAATATTAATTTAATTTAATTTATACATTGATAAAGTCTTAAATATTGGAAAATATCATCCATAAATAAACACGCTTACAATATAATATACTTAGGGTAGTTTCTTGAGACCTTTTTTATGTAGACTTTTAAAATAGTTGTCGGATTAACTTTAAGGAGCTTTTGTCAAATATAATTTGGGACAATAATCTAAACCAGGTAAAACGATTTGAATTCTTAGCAATCATATTTTTCAGAAAATATATGAAATATATAAAAAATTCTTTAAATAGTTGAATTGGAAATTTGTATGCGTCATTTTTATTCGCAGACTCAATAAGTAGCATATGCTCCATAATGCTTCCTTGATTTTTAACGGTCTATAGTGTATTTATACATTTTTTCGATTAGTCGTAACAATTGCTAAATATATTCCATAAATATACATACGCTTTTAATATAGAACTTATAATAGCTTCGTCAGACCTGTTTTATATAGACTTTTAAAATGGTTCTCTTTGTAAGTTTAAGTAGCTTATGGCAAATCATATTCAATAAAATTATCTTAAATAGGTATGTAGATTTGAATTTTTCAAAATCTTTAAAAAGGATATTTCGGAAATTATTAGAAACAATTTAAATAGAAATTTGCATGCGTCATTTTTATTGCGGAAAACAGTCGCATATGTTCCATAATACTTGCTTGGTTTGTAAAGGTCCATGGTGTATTTATGTTTTGATGTATTAAAGGATTCGCTGACCAACAAGGAAATCTTAATCATTATCACTACAATGTGCCGTATTATATATTAAAAATTAGTAACTGGGATACCTCCTCTATATTGTATATTCCTTTACATTATATTCTTTTGTTATTTCGTCTTATAAAGGAATATCTTTACATTGACTGACATTTTAAAAGTTTAGACTGGTATTAAATGTATGAGTCTAGAATTACACGTTATTCTTTTATTACGATACGTATTAGGAACATGTAGTGTTTATTGTTAAAAAATATTTATGTGGAATTGCAACGTTCCAATGAAATTGGTACACAATAAAACGAAACGTTTCGAATAAACTACAAGAGGTTAGTCAATGGCGTCAATCCAATTTCCTTCCACGCTGGGTTTAAAATTAAACTATGAATGCTTTGGTTTGAAAAACTACATTTTTACTAATTTGTGAGCTGCTTTACTTGAATTGGACAGAAGAATGCAACTGGTATAAACTTAAATAGAAATGCCGCATTCAACAATTTAATAAGAAAATCGATAAATTCGTAACATTTGCTAAAACAAGAAGATATTTATGCAATTGTGAAATTATGAAGTGATCAAAAGGAAGATTTGAGACGTATTAAAAATTATTAAACCAAAGATTTTGCTAGTTTCTTAACTTTAAAAACAGTAGAAAGTATTTTCTCGCGTTTTGACTTCTCATATTTTACCCAAAACTAAGGTATAAAATAACAATAATTCAAAATTTGTATTAATATAGTCTATACCAAAACCAAAAGGTACACTTAAACTGTGTTTACATGCAAACATGGCTACTTAGATCGGATTAGTTTTTTAGGTTTACTAATTCACATTGGAGTTTTAGGACGCATTTGGGAGCACACAAGAGAGTTATGGGAATCAATTACTATAAAACATATATGAAATATTGAAGACTTTTAGTAATAACCTTGTAAACAATGTATTAAATTTTAAGCTATTCCATAAGTGTGTACTAAACTTTATCGATAACTAACTTCAGATATTACGTTTAATATTTCTAAACATAAGTTATTATCAAAGAATCAGTAATGATAACACCTAAGAACGGCAAATAAGCTAGCATTCCATAATTCAACTATTGTGAACTAAAATTTGAGGCATTCGTGAAGCGCAAAAACCGTTGCTACAATAATAAGGCCAACGAATAAAGCCCAAACAGCCGCTAAATCTTTTATCCTAACTGCGACTTCTAATGAATTATTTAAGTTGAAATCACACTTATCTTTTGAATAAAAAGAAAAACATCTATTTTGCAGCCACGTATGATATATTGAAACGCTTTTATTTAAGTTCCCCATGATAAAAATTCCCGTTTTATTTAATTCGAACCTAATAATGTTTCCAAAATAATCCTTGAGGTATTTTTGCATCCCACCTTCAAAGAAATACCTCTTTTGCAAGTCATCAATTCCCGATTCGGATATAATCGCTAAATTAGTCTCAATCGGGATTTTCCAAAGATGATCTGAATCTGCAACAAAGAAGCGACTTATTTGGTACAAGTCAATGTCATGATTTTCAACAATTTCCAAACCAATACTACTCATCTTAAGTAGAAGTTTACCAGCCTCAACAATGCTAGTTGACATATATCCCAATGGACCAGACGTTACCATATAAGCTATATTTTTAAACCTTGAGCAATCCTTTCTTTCGACATGTATTTCTGTACGTAATGTATAGTTTATAGTCACATTACAAATTTCGACTGTATCCCGGTTAGCAACACGAAAGTTTAAAACCGGACTAGGTCGAAATACTTGGCCTACACGTAGCTGATTTTTAAGAGCCATGTCCGTTAATTTGTCCATCTTAGTTACAGGAAGGCGACTACGATTAACTGCAACCTTGTAACGTTCAAGATTTGCTTGTACATGGTTAGATGTCAGTAACTTGGAAAATTCATTTTCAAAAATGTTTTCAAAGGATTTTGGAATATCGGTAGCCGTTTCCTCTAATGTCATATAACTGTATAGGTTTGATGTGTATGCGTTTCGTAAAACAAAAGCTGTATAAAGACAGCCCAGTACAATTGCTGCATTGTGTTTATTAATTATGTGTCGTCGGTCGTCGTTTTGTTCTAAAATGACTTTAAAAAGCCAGAAAAATGGACTAAATCTGTAGTCCGATAGCTTGAAGGCCAAAGATACTAAAAATCCACTGGATACCACAATTGTCCATCCTTCAATGGAAAAGGGCGATAAAAGAGCGTACATGTTTCTACTCATTTCCGGTAAGTAAAATGTAGTATATTTCAATCCATAATACTCGCTTCCGTAAGAAATACAAAAGTGGTAGTCTTTTATGATTTGTTGGTCTAAATCCAATATACCACTTTGCAAGTGATAGCGACACATATTGGATGTACAGTTTAATCTAAATTTCATCATGTTGTTGAAACAGTGTCTCCACGAAGAAAACAGGTCTGGTTCTATGTTTCTTGAATTCTTTCTTCGCATTTCAACTGGGCAATCACGCAATGTTTTCCAACTAGTTGTCTTAAAACTTAATTTGTAAAACAAGTGTTTCAAGTCACTTAATGATGCAGTCGGAGACACTTTTTTGTCCAACTTGAAAATGGGAACTTTTAATTTGTACCAATACAATTCCTCATTACTATCATCAAAAAGTATATACTTTTTATTTACTTTAGCACAGGCAGTGCACGCAAAGTACAAACGACGAGTGAAAATATCCATAAACAAAATGTTGGCGCTACTGATCATTGTCATTGTGCCTATTAAACTTCCACGAATCGTATAAGGTAGCCCAACTGGTATAAGGACTATGTAAGGATGATGAAATTTTTGTTTTAAATGAGCTTTTGGGAATCTGTGAACAACTTCGAAATTCAAACTCTCAATATTTGCCATTGAATTAATCATTAGCATGGATAAAATCAATTCAACATTACAATCAGACCCATATTTGTGGGCATACTTTAACCTGAACAAAAGAGAATCATTTCTGTAGTATAGAGCGATGTTTACATTAGGTATGGAATCGCTTCTTTGACTAAAAGCTTGAAAACGTCTTGTGGCTTGTAGATAAGTGCAGGTTTGACTGCATACACTTTCAAAATTATGAATGGGTACTAGGTTTGGTCGAACGTCTCGAATAGTGTGAAATGTACAGGTTGATAGCTTTTGGAGAAACGAACGAAAAGTGTTAAACTTTAATTCACGGTATGTCAGTGGGAAACTAAACGTATATATGCTTGTTTTTAATATAGCTAAAATAAACAGAATATTGAACAGTGCAGTTAGATATCTAGAATAACTTCTCGGAACCATGGTAAATTTTTACTCAAGAAAAATATTATAACATTGCTTTTTATTTATAAGCGGACTCTGATATGACTTTTAGTGGAACTTAGCCCAGAAATTACAAAAGTTTAGCATATAAGGAAACTTTTTAGGCCCAGGTTTTGATTCTGACTAAACATGACAGCAATAAATTCACACTATCAGCGAAATCGTTTCAAAATGTGAAGCTCCTCTAATGATATGGAAATGAGAGATTTTAAATGTTTTATTGAACAGTTTGAAAGACGTTAATTGTTAAAACGTAAAACCCTTTACTACATTGAGAGTTTCTCAAGAACTGGAAATTTTTAATGGTCTTTTGAATAACTTTACTAACGATAAGCTGAAATTGCAACTTCGTTGGATAATGTCATGTGTACTTTACTTTTATAAAGTTTTGCGCATTTGTCATTTGGAATTGGTTCTCATATTATCTGATAAAATCACTAAGAAATTATCAATTTTGACAAATGAAAACCCCTGATGTTTAAATATATGGCACGAAACTAAGACATAACTAATATATCAAGATAAAACTTCAAATCAATCAAGCTAAAGTGACGGTTAAAACACATCTACTGATATTAAATTGCTCGCTTAATTTTACGGAATGTGGTACTTTAGTGAGCTCTCGTGACTACCGCATGCTCATATTGAAATTCTAAAATCAAGAGTAATTAAATTGGAAAGGAAAGAAATTATAGCTTTAGGACAATATCACAACCAAACTTAAAATCAAACAAAAATTCCCACTGATAATGAAAGGTGAGTGAATAAATCAAAATATATACAGTCACGAAAGCCAGGTACTAAGAATATTTAATTTAACTTTTTACCTGGTTAAGAAATTTATCCAACTGTTAGAATGATTGGTTTGCGACTATAAAAACAAATGGGGGGAAAATCCATCACTTGTAAAATAACTTGTGATATGCTTAGTGTTTCGTTCCAATCCGATCAGATGGGAAAATTCCGATACCGATCCAATTCCGATCAGAATCTGTGTTTCCGATTTCCGACACCGATGTTCATTTTCTAGTTTTCCGATATATCGGAAAATATCGGATTTCATTGGATCGGAAAATTTCCGATAATAGTTTCTAAGCAGTAAAATTGCAGTTTGCTTAAAAAACAATTTTTAGTGACGCTCAGCAATGTTGCCAAATTTAAGCAAAACGTCAAATTAGCTATACAAATTACCAAAACTGTCGCATTTTGACGTATCTTTACATGTATGCAACTTGGTTTGTACTATCAAAATACCCTTGTTTCGGAATTTTTATTGTTTTCAAAGATATCGGAATATCGGATCTGATGTTAAATAATTTCCAATCCCGATTTCGATACATTATTCCGATATCTGATCCGATTGGGTTTGCCCCCGATCCGATACGCATTTAGGATTGGATCGGATTTGATCGGGAAAATTTCTGATGTTAGTATCGGAACCGAAACAGTAGATATGCTGCTCTAGCCTGAATTTCAGTTTTTAAATTCTTTTATCAGCCAAATATTTTAGTGATAGTGATGAAGATATTAGGGGTGATTTTGCATCAAATGATGAAGGTTGTCAGAATAAAACTTCTAAATACAGTCAGATCACATTCTGTTGTTAGCAAATAAAAATATTAGAGTTCAAATAAATTCTGACTTCTTTAAATTGGAGAAAATATTATTTTGATGCAAATACTTAAAACCGACAGGAATTAATTTGTCTCTTGTATCGGTCCTCAAGAAAAAAATCTTTAAAAAGTAAAGAACTTTAATACCATAATGAGTTCGTGTTCACACCAGTTCCATTCACCATTGTTAGGTAGATGTAGAGAAGCAGTTGTTCTGGTTCATTGGGTGGTACTTGCAGGATCTTCTGCAGTAGTACTTGGACGCATATTAATAAGAACTTCATATGGTATCGCAAAAACAAAGTCAGACAAAGTATGTTAAGCAATGAAGCTAGGGTCACTGGTGTTTAGTTGGGTTGAAAATCAGCAAAACAGTGGGTTCCTTAAAGTTCAGTTGCAATAGTGTAGGCTAGGTTGGGTTATTTGTGCTGAAAATGCTTACTAAGAAAATTGATATTGATTTATTTATTTAACGTGCTGATTGATTACAACAAATGCTGATATGCAAGATCAACACAGAAAGTGAGTAGCTCAACTTTA
>JAQFZG010004769.1:0-11255 GCA_034695465.1 Entomobrya nicoleti
GAGCGAGATAATGAGGTGAAAACGTTTGAAAATGGAGCTTTGTGTCATATCGGAGAAGAGCCACTAAATGGCGGTGCGAATTTCTGGGTGTTTTTACCACCAAATCATGTACGCATTGCAAGATACTTCAAGCGATTCATTGAAAGTGGGATATTTTTTCGATTGGAAGCGGAACACGAAGGATTTGCTCACTCCTTGAGAGTTCAAGATAGATATAGGGTTGTCTCTAAAACACAATTGAAAAGAAGTACAAATGGTGACAGAATGAAGCATGTGCTAAACTACCAATTGCAAGCGAAAATGTCAAAAGTGTTCTTTTTATGGGGGGTTTGTATTTTAGGATGCTTCGTTGAGATGGGGTTTGAGCTGGCTTACGGCAGCAAGAAAAAGTTCAATGTTGTCACCAAAATTCAAGTTTCCTAATTTTAGAAATGTTTTATAGCATTAGTAAAAAATTTAAGTTTCTCAAAATTACAATCTTTTTATTCGTGCGTACCCGCCTTTCTCTCTTTTAAAGAAAATAAACTGAGAATGCTCCCTGTAATTATTTTAAATCTTATGGAGTACGGATACTTAGGTAAACAGATTTTATACATTCATGTAACTTGTAACTTACGGGGATCATAGTTACTAAAATCAGTTTAAAACAAAGACAAGCATAAAAGCTTTATCTGAGTCCATTTAATGTCCAGAATTTACACTTAACATTCCATAACCAAGTTAGCACATGCAACATATCATAAATTTGAAAACAGGCTTTTAGGCTCCAGCAAACATGGTTTTGCTTGTGAACTTAAAGCTGCAAAACATTTTTTGTTGTACATTGTACACGATGTTAAAACTAAATACAAATTTGTGAAAATAGATGCCCATATAACCATCTAAATCTGTTAATAAATCATTTCTCCTCAAATTTGTTTAAAGAAAAAAACTGATTAAATTTTACGCTTGAAAATATTCGGTTTTATATTTCAATTTTGAAGTCCTTGGACGAAACAGAACCAAAAATAAAATGACATTTAATGTGTATTAAATAGCGGCTACTGAATGAAGGCCTATTCTAGTAAACATGATCAGAGTTGGATGACACTGTATGCCATTATCAGATTATAGTTTGTAGTGCCGTTCAGCCCTGTACATGACCACGAGAAAATATGTACCATAAATGTTCCGTTGAGTTTCGTCGCTGCAATCGATTGGAACTCTCGATATTTTGTAAACCCAAATGCCACTTGGGATGCCAATTACAAGGACAAATTTCCAGAAAGGTACAAAATTAAAAAGTTTTGTTATCTTGAAATCTTTATTTAGGCCTTTTAGGATTCCAGCAGCATTAACTTACACAACTAATGTTCTGCCAAGACTCAAGTTCGAATGTATGTCTTTCGAAAGAAGTGCCAGAAGTGAAGAATTTAGTAAAGAAATATTTTTGCTTTCCGAAAATCGCGTTTTGTTAATTTGGGTTCCAAAGATATCGAATTCTGTAGCTGTTCCGTTAGAATTTAACGAATTTTAAATATTAGTTTTTAGTCGATTAAAGACAACTGATTGGCGAGAATATTGCTGTACTTGTATGAGTCGGCTATTTATTTGAGCTTATTATGTGGTTTCCGAATTGTTGTTGTTTACCAAATTCGTGGGATTTTTTTTTCGTGACAAGAATTGGTCTGGTTTCTATTTTTGTGTACTAAATTTGATGTCTATATTTGCAAAGTAAACATTTATTATGTTATGAGCACCAATCCGGTAGCAAATTTTTGAAGTAGTTTTATTTTCATTGTGAATTAATAGTTTTTTTAATATAATGAATGACAGACAATTTAGTATAGTATTTTGATTCAAAGACAAGTATTTCTAGTTCAGTAGGTAAAACAAACAAGTGTTTTTAGAATTTCAGGGAATACGTTTTCTAAACTGTCAATTTTAACATTGACGTGATCGATTTGTAAATCGTTATCATCGTAAACGAGGATTGTGACAAAATACACAATGCCACAATGTCATACTAACAACGTGGGAAATGATAATAATAACTCGACTTATTAAAAAAATACGGCTAAATAATATTCTACGTTTGCTTTGTCTGTCTAGTATAAATTGACGTTTCATTTTCTTTAAATAGCAATGTGTACACTGAAGTATTAAAAATGCTTTCAAAGTCTATGATAATATTTATAATATCCAATGTTTGCTTTGTCTCTCCGTGGTTGTTGACATTACTTGTTCTTTAGAGAGCAATGTATGCACTATGGTATTGGAAATAATGTCACTGTCCATCAGAAACATGTCTTGTGCTATAAATATCAAAATAATGTAGATTGTTGAAGCTTCATTCAACATCTTGGGAAACTAACTGACAATATCGACCAGAAACAATGTTATTTTTAAATTTTAACTGGAATGCTTATATATTTTGCCTTCATTTAATAAACATCAAGCTAAGAAGCCATGGTGGTTTACAGAAGCTTGAATATTAGGATAAGTAGAAAATATTGCATTAAAAATGGTGCAAAAGAATAATGCCTGTGTAGGTGTAAATTTTTTTTGAGAATATAAGTATTTATTACGGATGAACATATTCTATCTAATATCTCAGCTTTGTCATTTGACCTAGCAAAACCTTAAATTTAATAAAGTGTAATCATTCTACGTAGTTTATCAATAAACTGCGATAAATGTGTATAAAATTACAACCGTTAGACTTATCTTGAATTTTATTCTTACATCAAAAAAAAGGGAATTTGTTCGCACAAAATTATTCTCTGTCAGTTTTTCAATGACTTGGTAAATGCTCAAATTTTATTGGAGCTTCCGTCAAGTATTTGCTACTATTATAAATAATAGATATCACTTAAAATGATTTTCACTGGATAAAAATAAACGTAAAAACTTAATTCATTCAATGAAATATAATAGCATGTTGAAATTTTACTCGTCAAGTAAAAACATGGTTTACATAATACTTGTAGGGGTGAGCGTACTGAGATTACAGAGTTTCCAGCACACTTCAATGAGAAAAATATATATTTCCTACAAAGTCCGTTCTTTTAATAATGCATAAAATAAAATCATACCAAGGTAGAGGAACCACTTATACATTACACACACGGAATGAAAAAAAATATTAAAATAGATTCAAAAATACTGCTGGTAAATTACTGTAAAAATTGCCTTCGAAGTCATTTTAATGTTGTGATGGTGCTCCAAGATTTTTTTGACCAGCGAATTTTCGAGGCCATAAGTAATTGGTCGATTAAAGTGAATGCAAGTTCGTTTAATACCTTGCCGAAATTATAGACGTGAATGCGCCATAAATTCCTATTCAATAAATACCTTTAATGGTAAATGTCATCATAATCGTTTTTACTAACAAGTTGGATCTAGTTCCGTCGACTTTTAGTCAAAAGTGATGGGTTTTGAAAGTTTAAATTGGGATACACAATGTCAAGGTTTCGCTGTTTAGGCAACTCCTTAGATTTTACTATAAATTCAGTACCTAACGAATGATGACTTTGTGCGTTTGTGCGCCAGTCGTTTATATTTAATTTGGTTATCTCGACCAAAATGGGAACCTTTGCAAAAAATTTCATTTTATCCTTATTTTTATTTACAGTTCGTCTATCAGCTTGTCACGCAGACTTAAAAACAATTAACTTTGTGTTTACCGAAGCGTCCGAGGAGCAAACATCAAAGTACTCAAGTTTACGGGACTTGCCACTGCGAGAAAATCGCTTTAGAGGAATACCTTTCTATTTGCTTTTGAAATCACTTGCTGCAAAACTTAACGTGTCAAATATAGCTACAAAAAATTGGTTTAGCCCAGAAGTACTAGAAAATTTACGCTCAAATACTACACAGTGCAAATCTAGCAACGAAGTCACAATTTTGGCACTTGCGAGTGCATTTTCATACAATCCAAACAGTATTAAATACCAATGGGACAGATTTAGTGCTTCTAACTTCAAGCCAATACCTTTTATCATCAATAACTTTATCTACAACTTTGTTTACTGCGACATGCCAAATTGGCAAAAGGAGCCAGTTTGGTCAATGAAGAAACTTACAAGTGTGCTTGATAATACAACTTGGATATGTATGGGCGCCACTGCTTTATTAGTGGTTATAGCGTTAGGACGTGAAAGATTTGGGTCAAATTTAATTCTACTAATATCATCCATATTATGCACAGGAACAAGTGGAACCCTTAAAAAACGACACTTAATTTTTG
Source organism: Entomobrya nicoleti (assembly GCA_034695465.1). Taxonomy (NCBI): domain Eukaryota; kingdom Metazoa; phylum Arthropoda; class Collembola; order Entomobryomorpha; family Entomobryidae; genus Entomobrya; species Entomobrya nicoleti. The sequence continues at coordinate 4,229 of JAQFZG010004769.1, forward strand.
TCGCTTGGATACTTCCAATTCGTATATTGGTGGAGATGTACAGCAGTCAGGTGGCCAGTCGCCTGATTCGCCCACCTGCAGAACGGGCTTTAAAAACATTTAGTGATGTAGACAGTAAAAATTACTCTGCAGCTGTTGAAGGTGATAATATTGCACCAGTACTGTTGAAATTTTTCGAATTTATGTCGTCGAACAATAGTGGTTTTTGGGTTAATGAGGGATTCGTTCATCTGTTTAATATATATAATCGACAAGTTTTGGCAAATCCTGGGTTTTTAGATCCATTTGAAATGTCTAAGTTTCTTGTGAAAAACTATAGCTCTAAAGTTTTATATACGAACTTGTGGTATTTTCCGATGCTGATGTTAAACGTTATTGAAGCTGCTCGAGATAACGATGTGAAGACGTTCGAAAACGGAGTTTTGTGCCATCTTGGAGAAGAAACGTTAAATGGAGGTGCAAATTTTTGGGTGTTTTTACCACCAAATCATAAACGAATTGCAGGATACTTTCAGCGGTTTATTGAAAGTGGGATATTTTTTCGATTGGAAGAGGAACACGAAGGATTTGCTCATTCATTAAGGGTTCAGGACAGATATAGGGTTGTTTCGAAAACACAACTGAAAAGAAGTTTAAATGGGGATAGGATGAAAAATGTGCTGAATTATCAATTGCAAGCGAAAATGTCTAAAGTGTTCTTTTTATGGATGGTTTGCATTTTGGTATGCTTTGCGGGGATGGGGATTGAGCTGGCTTATGGCTACAAAAATAAGTTTAAAGTTGGAAGAATAGACGAATTGTTTTGAAGACATTTTAAATTGGGAAATAGAGTTGGTAACTTTGTTTTATTAGTTGCATATTTTTTTGTTAAATGGATGAGTCAAAACTATAAAAAAATGGAAGTACAAAAAATTATTTCAGTTTGATATTTATTTATTTTGAAAATTAAGAATTTGTTTGAGTGCGGTAATAATGTATGGATACCAAAGACAGCTTGACAATCAAAATAAGCGATTCTGTATTTCTTTAGGTTATAGAAATATATACCTCTTCTGTTCCATAAGTGAAAATTCACACCAATTGTACAAAACTAAATGTAAAAAAAGTCAGTAGAGTATTATCTTTCCATTTCTAATAGCGCATAATAGATTTTGTAACAAGAACATGTAATTAATATAAATTTGGTATTTCAACATATTCAAGTACAAAATTGAAAATACAAGTAGTAAAAACCAAAAAGTTGACTTTTCTCTTTCGAAAGTTGTAAAACTAGAGCATGTGACTGGCTCTAAACTTGGATTTCAGCTGATCAAACTCTTCCGGTAAAACTCCATCCAGGGACCACCCAGCAAAAGGAAACTTTTCCACTGAACTGTTGAAGTCTCCAGTGAGCAGGCTCTCGATTCCAGCCACAGTGATCTATAAACATCACACATCAAATTAAAACCAAAATTATATTAAACGAGTAATCAGATAACTTCACTAACTAACTAAAAAAATATTTAAATTTTGATTTAAATTATCATCATTACCGATTTCAATGGTAGCGCGCTCGTTAAGCAAAACGCTTTGATTTTTAAATTCTTGAAAACAGTTTGGAAAGCCCGATTCGTAATTCTTGGCATCAAGTGGAGGCCCCTCAGAGATAACTTCTTCAACTCTAAATAAAATAATAACCAAAATCAGAATTAAATTTTACATTTAAGAGTTAACTTAATTTACCCAAATTCCTTTCAAACTTACTTTCTAAGTTGAAAATCGTCTTCTGCCCATCCACAAACGCGGAATCCGTCAACTGCTCACAAGCCTCCAACACGAGTTCCTCCAAAAGTGGAAATCCTTCCAAAAACATCACGACCTCCTCATTGAACCCCATCCAATTCTCCAAAGTTAACTTTGTCAAAAACGTACAAGTAGTTGTCACTTTCTGAACCCAAGGAAATCGTCTCTCTGGGCTGTTATCGCGCCAAAAGCGGTACTCCTTTGAGTACCTTATCGCCAAATCCCGAATTCCATTGGATTGCCTCTGACTGTCAAAGAGAAAATTTAACAAGCCCGTTGTTTCATGGTCACGATCCCAACCATCATGTCTTCCAACGAGTCCGTCCATTGTCAAGTCCACTTGTTTCAATTTCGGCCATCTAGCCTGAACTCTTCTTTCTCTATCGGGTTCCCCTGGCCAATTGCGGAATTTGAAATGTGACCAAAAAGTACTTTGGATCGTCAATTTTACCAAATTGGGCAACTCTGCAAAAAATGTCGCCGCGCCAACATTTGTTAGGGACACTAATGGCGTCGTAAATAGTTCAGGAGTTCGTCCGAGTGTACGTGGTAAGGGACACAATGAAAGAACGTCACTGTGGACATTTAATAACTTGACGCCATGTTGATAAAATAGCGGCACTAGTGTGGTAAAACGGTCACTGGCAATATTCCATCGATAAGGATTGGTGTCTCCTTCAGCCAAAGCAAGATAATTCTCCATGTCGTAAAATCGAAGATTTCGAAGATTGGGACGACGCTCGTGGCGTTTTTCAATGTAGTTCTTGATTTGATTCAGATGAGTATATGAACTCTTCAGATACACCAAATGTTCACAAAACTGAAGCAATTCCCAGGCGTAATCTCGGCTGGCCCTTAATACACTGGATCCTTGGATATCATTCATTTTCAAAGATTTGAGAGCCTTGAAGGTCGGAGGAAATGGAGATGTTTCAGGGGGAGCCTCAATCACCTGGATTTCCAAGTCTTTCAGATTGGGAAGGCTGGAGTAAAAGTGGAGTTCCAGTTCGGAAATGCAGGAGGCGAACAGCTGGACTTTCACATGAGTTATCTGGTGGCCATAGAGACGCAGGAACTCAGGAATATTGGGATCCTGAAAGATGGAGGATGAACAGTTGTTGAGGAAGATGGAGGTGGTGGGCAGGTTGGCTTGGAGATATTGCTCGAACCCAAAGCTCGTCTCGTTGATTTCTCGAACGCGGTCTTGAAAATTGTGACGGAGGACCTCCTCAGCTAAGATTTTGATTGGTTGGCAGACACGGCGGAGACGGAGGAGCTCCTCGTAATTTAGATTGGGGAGAATGAATTTCACTAACTGTAACAGAAAAAAATGGTGATTTAAAAAGGTTGATAAAACATATTCATAATTAAAGTAATTTAAATTAAAATCAGTGTAAATTATTACCACTTCCTTCGGCATTGACATCAGGCTTGGTGGAGTGACTTCCTGTTCCGTGTCCAGCTCCTCGGAGATCTGAAATCAATTTCGAACGGTGTTATTATTATGGCTTTAGAAAAGTATAACAGTTAAAGTAGTTTGTTAAACAAATGAGCACTTAAATATATAATTAAAATAAAAAATTAATATTTTTTCGTACATGTTCCTGTGTATCATTATCGCCTTCCATTTTCTCCAGATTACCAATAAGCATCCAATACAATTTCACAAACAAGTTAATTAAGATTTAAAAAAAATTGTTAACTATCTTCCCAAGATTAATTTCCAATTGATTGGTAAGTCATTTAAAAATTACAATTGCGTTTCACAATACCATTTAAAAATGAAGTTAGAGCTGCAGCAGTGTGGAGTGCTCACTCAGCAAAGCAATGCAGCAAGTGTTTTTTTTTTCGCTGTGATAATTTTTTCCAAATGAAAATTCATAATTCCCGCTGCTGCTTCCGATCAATTGCTTTCAGTCATCGTGCACAAATTGAAAGTGGGGGCACAAAGAGAATGCATGGCTTTATAATTGCATCTCATTAATTAATAGCTAATTTTATAAAAAAAAATGTTTATAGTTGCTGCTCCAATAAAAATTAATTTTAAAGGATTTATCGTAATTAAAAAAACAAGTATAATAACGTTGAGTCCAATACCCTACTGTAGTACTGACCACGCAAAATGAGCCAATCGCGGAGCCATATGTAAAATTTTAGCTGCTAATCAAATATGAAAAGATCCCCATCTGAGATGGATTTGAGTCAAATCTTGCAGAGGGAAAGGACGTGGAAAGGGATGCAGAAAAAAATTTCATTTAAAATTTTGCTTTGGAAATGATGGACTTAATTAAGTGCGGATATGGTTTAACAGTTTAATAACGTATAAATAAAGTCAACTTTACAATAACAAGAAGTGAATCTGATGTATTCTGTAAATTTTTATTCATAAATGAAAATTCACACATATTGTACAATCAAATGTAACACAAAATCAAAAGGATTACCTTTCTATTTCCAATAGTCAATGATTAATTTTGTCAACAAGAAAAACAAAGTAATTTACATAAAATCTGGTATATCATCAAACACTCCAAAGTACACACTTATAATTCCAAAAACCAAAATAACTTGACTTTTTTCTCTCGAACGTTGACAAATTAGAGCATGTGACTGGCTCTAAACTGGGATTTGAGCTGATCAAACGCTTCCGGTGGAACTCCATCCAGGGACCACCCATCAAAAGGAAACCTTTCCACTGATTTGTTGAAGTCTCCAGTGAGCAGGCTCTCGATTCCAGCCACAGTGATCTATAAATATATAAACAAGAACAACATGAGTGCTATACTAAACGAATAAATAGGTAACTTCTTAAAAAATATTGATTGAAATTATCATCATTACGGATTTCAGTGGTTGCTCGCTCGTCAAGTAAAACGCTTTGAATTTCAAATGCTTGAACACAGTTTGGAAAGCCAGATCCGTGATTCTCGGCATCAAGTGGAGGCCCCTCAGAAATAACTTCTTCAATTCTAAAAAATATTAACCAAAATCAAAATTAAATTCCCTTTACTTGTAATTTAACATTAATTATAATACAAATAAAAACTAATTTCAAACTTACTTTTTAAATTAAAAAACGTCTTCTGTCCATCCACAAAAGCAGAATCCGCCAACTGCTCACAAGCCTCCAACACAAGTTCCTCCAAAAGTGGAAGTCCCTCCAAAAGCTTCACCGCCACCTTACTATACCCCTTCCAGTTCTCCAAAGTCAACTTTGTCAAAAGTGGACACGTCGCCGTCACCTTCCGAACCCAAGGAAACCGTCTCTCTGGTCCGGCATCACCCCAGTAACCTTACCCCTTTGAGTACCTTATGGCCAGCTCACGAATTCCCCTGGATTGCCTCTGACTGTCAAATAGAAAATTCAACAAGTCCGTCGTATCATGATTCCTATCATAATCTTGTCTTCCAGCTAATCCGTCCATTGTCAAGTCCACTTGTTTCAGTTCTGGCCATGCCGTCTGAACTATGCTAACTCTTTCTGGTTCTCTTAAACAGCCGGGGAAATAGAAACGTGACCAATATGTACTTTGCATCGTCAATTTTTGCAAATTTGGTAACTCTGTAAAAAATGTCGCGGCTTCCACATTTGCTAGGGACACTATTGGCGCTGTAAATGGTTCAGAAGACCATGAAAGAACGCGACTGTGCACATTTAATAATTTCACGCCATGTTTATAAAGCAGAGGTACTAGTATTTCGAACGAGGTGCGGACATGATGCCATCGTGAATCACTGGTGTCACTTTCCGCCAAAGCCAGAAAATTCTCCATGTCATAAAATCTTAGATTTGGGAGGCTGGGATGACTTTCGAATCGTTTTTCAATGTAGTTCTTGATTTGACGAAGAGTTGTACGTGAACTCTTGAGATAGTCTAAATGCTCACAAAACTGAATCAATTCCCAGGCGTAATCCCTGCAGGCCAATGCACTGGGTCCATTCATTTCATTCATTTTTAAAGATTTGAGATGCTTGAAGTTCGAAGGAAATGGAGATGTTTCTGGGGGAGCCTCGATCACCTGGATTTCCAAGTCCTTCAGATTGGGAAGGCTGGCGTAGAAGTGGAGCTCGTGTTCGGAAATGCAGGAGGCGAACAGCTGGACCTTCACATGAGTTATCTGGTTGCCATAGAGACGCAGGAACTCAGGAATGTTGGGATCCTGGAAGATGGAGGATGAGCAGTTGTTGAGGAAGATGGAGGTGGTGGGCAGGTTGGCTTGGATATAGTGCTCGAATCCGAAGTTGGTCTCGTTGATTTCTCGAACGCTGCCTTTATACTTTTTCCTGAGAGCCTCCTCAGCTAAGGTTTTGATTGGTTTGGAGACACGGCGGAGACGGAGGAGCTCCTCATAATTCAGTTTCTTGATGCAGTCCAGTAACCGTAATCACAATACAAAGTGTCTTTTTAATGAATTGTTAAAATACCTTTTGAATTAAATTAATTTAAAGCTGAAATCAGTGTAAATTGTTACCACTTCCTCAGGCAGTGACATCAAGGTTGGTGGAGGGACTTCTGGGGACAGTTCCGCAGCCACCTGTAATTAATTAAAAACAATATTTTTTACAATTTAAAAATCAAGTTGAAGAACTAAAGAAGATTATTAAACAAAGCAGCACTTTACATTAAATTAATTTTGCAATTAAAACAAAATTTGTAATTTTTCTCACGGATTCTTGTGTAACGTCACCGCCTTCCATTTTCGCCAGATTACTACTGAATATCCAACCAAAAACTCACGAACGAATTGATTAACACTTTCCAAAATTTTTTAATTATCTTTCTAAAATTAAACTGTAATTTAATAGTGAGTCAATTAAAATTTATAATTGCATTTCACAACACCATTTACAAATGAAAATAGAGCAGCAGCAGTGAAGAGTGCTCCCTCAGCAAAGCAATGCAGCAGCAGCTTTGTTTTTTTCGCTTTGATAAAAAAAATACGAATTCATAATTCGCGCTCTTGCCTACACACAATTGCGTTCAGTCGTCGTACACGAACTGAAAATAGGGGCAACGTGAGAAATGGTGTGCTTAGCGCTCATACGTATATTTTACCCTTTGCACTTTGTCATTACACTACTAATACTACTACAATATTGAGGAGTGAGGACCATGACGCATGACGATAACGATTAAAAAATATCCCATTCCTACAAAGATGGAAATTTGGGGAGGCAATAATATAGTGGAAATGTACTTAGTCGCCGCTATACAGTGTCGAAAATATATAGACGAATTTTTTTA
>JAQFZG010004770.1:0-11253 GCA_034695465.1 Entomobrya nicoleti
GCTATTAAATGAATGCAACAGAATGACAGTTTAGTATACGAAACAAGTCATGTAAAACGCTAGAATTATATTAGAAAATACAAAGCTATAATGATACGTTTGAAATCTAGTCTTTCAATCCATTTTTTAAAACTTTGATCGAGCGAGAGAAATTGATTTATTTATTTTACTTTGAAATAAATCCAACTAATTTATATAAAATTTTGCAGGGTAATAAATTAACAGTTGATAAAATCTTTACAACGAAAAATTTACTCATTTTATATCAATTTAATCAATCCAGATTTCTTAAAACAACATCAAGTTTAAATTAACCATTGAGAACTTCCAACCAATGTGCACCAAAAATTTCCGTCATAGCACACAATAACTTTTCGTTAGTAGCGCATTCATTTTATTTGGTAGTTTGAATTACTATTAGCTACCTAACAAGGATTACATTGGGCAACATTTTGTTGGTAGTGCCAAGTTACACTAAGAATATCTATTGTTCGATGAAATTGAAGGAAGTACATCTTAAATATAGATTAAAAAATGGACTGATGGGAAGTATATTATTGTTCTTTTGCAATTATCCCATATATTATTAATCCCGTTCCCACAACAATTTAAAAACACCACTCCAATTAAAATTACCAGGGTATTTTCCATTACAATTTTCGGAATATACACGTTCCTTTTATGATTGAATTAATTAAACAAATTATCTCACTTTTTTAATAACAACCAAAAATATTAAAACAAATCAGCTGAGAGGGGACCCCCACACCATTCATTTTTACAAAATTACTTTTTAACTAAAGTAACCTAAGAGACCTAACCTAACCTAACCTAACCTAAGTATCCTCACAAAAAAATTAACTCCAATTAATTTTTACAATTAAACTAACTGATAAGCAGCTACATAGCGACAGCGTCAAGTAATCTCAAGAAATATTGATCCATTAAATTTGGTTTTAAATGAAACAGCTTAAATAAACCATGCTTCATGCTTTTAATATAAACAAATTTTGCTTTAGAGAAAAGGAAAAGTTAAGGCTGTAATTGTAAATACAAAAGTACAAGATGATCAGTTTGGTCTCAAGCTTTTGCATATATTTTTTTTAGTTTTCCACAGTCCAATCCACCTTTTACTTTTAATCCATTTTGTGACCAATTAAAAAACGATTAACCTTAGTTCAACTTATCTTTAGTTCTACCTAAAATTTCATACAAAAATAAGCATTGAACATCGAGTCAATTAAATCGGGTTACTTCAGTTTTCTAGTTTTAATATTATTAAAAACATTTACTTATTTTTTATTTTGCATTTTATAACTAAATATTACAAAAAATAATCTTTCAATTTGTTGACAATTTAAAAAAAGTACAAATAAAATAAATTTAAGCTATTTTTTAGTAAGCTCTTTTTAATTACAACTATCACCTTTCAATCTTTTAGAACTTCCATGATTTCACGGCTGTCGGAAAATTATTTATTAGTTATACATTTGAAAGTAATCTGATTTTATACAAGTAAACTCGTCACAATTACATTTTCCTAATTATGAGTGACCACATGCTTGCTTAATGTACTTGAATGTGAAAAGGCAGTACGGCAAATCTGGCATTGAAAAGGCGTTTCGCCTGTATGAACTCTCATGTGTAGTCCTAAGTTATTTCTAGTAGAAAATTGTTTGCCACATAAATTACAGTTGTGTTCCTTGATTCCACGATGAACTGGAATATTTCACTGCTTTAATATGCACCTGTAAGTTTCCCCGCTGAGAAAATAATTTATCACAGAGATCACAAGCGTGAGCTTTGATACCAATGTGAAGTAAGATGTGCATGTTTAAATTACTTCTGTGTGTAAATTTCTTGTGACATTCTTGGCAGCAATATTGTTTGATGCCATTGTGTCGATCTTCATGCCTTTGTAGATCACTTTTTTGTGCAAATGACTTGTTACAATATTTACATCGGTGAGGCTTTTCTCCGGTATGGCTTTGAATGTGACGTTTCAAAGCAAATGCAGATGTAAGAAACCTGTGACATAAGTTGCATTTAAATTTTGTTTCTGTTTGATGTGTATTTAAGTGCACTTTCAAATTAGCTTTTCGTATAAATTCTTTTCCGCAATGAGTACATTTAAACTTTTTTATTCCAGCGTGTCGCAGCTTATGTCTTGTAAGATCATCTTGTTGAGAGAACGATCGTGTGCAAACGCTGCATGAGAAGGGCTTTTCTCCTTGACATGTGTTCTGTAGTGTGCAAAAAGAATTGCATTTGTGGATAACGGTTTGTCGCAGAATAGGCATTGGTTAATTCGAAGATGAATATTTGCATGTATTAGAGAGCTCTTACGAGAGCTAAAAACTTTGTCACAAGTGCCACATCGAAAGTTTTTTGAAGCCATTTGTACTGTGTACAACTGTTATCGTCAATGTTTAGCGGAAGAGAATATGCAGAGTTTACGGAAATTAAAGTACAAGGTTTGCGTTAGAGAAGCACTATATTTTTGAATATGTCAAAAAATGAACTTGAACTAAAGTAATTATAAGTAAAGTTTTCCAAAAACTGCTTTTTGCAAAAATTTTAGAACAATTACGCTAAGCTTTGGCGGTTCAATTTTATCAGCAGCAAATTGAAATCGGTGAGATTCACAATAGCTGTAAACAAATATATGAAGTCAACTAAAGGCTTCCCGTGAGAACACAAGAACCTTCCAAGTATCCAACATGCGTATGTTCTAAATGAGCACACCGATGTGTACGCATTTATATACCCTTCCTTGTATAAGCATCTTTTAGTAATCTCTTGTAAAGCCTGCATGTAGCTTACGTGATGAACAGAACAAGTACATATGCGTATTTACATTTGGCAAATGGACGCTTGGTCACGCATGGATTTATTGTGTAACGCATGTATACACGTATTACATACAGGAATTTTGTTGTATTGCTGCTAAATATGTGTGAGGACAGGTGCACACATCGACTTTACTGGTAGGGTAATTTAACTAACAAATTATACATCAGGTTGGTGAATGTTTTTTTTAGTTTTGTTTAAATTTTTTTGTACATTTTTATTATGTAAGTTAAAGCAATTAGTTTGTTTTTAGTTTAATTAATGAAGTTTAATTAATTTTGTTTTTTATTTAATTTTTTAAGTTATTTTTTGATTCAAGTTTTTAAAAAATTTAAATTTAATTTTTTTAATAATTTTTTATTTAATTAATTTAATTTAAAAAAATTAAATTATTTTTTATTAAATTTATTTATTTTTTTAATTTTATTTATTCAATTATTTTTGTTTAATTTATTTAATTATTTTTTATTTAATTTTATTTGGATGTTTTTTGATTAATTAGCTTAATTTTTTTTTAAATTTAATTTATTTAGATAAAAAAAATATTTAACTTTTTAAATAATTTTTTGTGATTTTTTTAAAAATTTAATTAAATTAGTTTTGTAATAAATATTTTTTAACATTAATTTATGTGGGATATGTGTGAGAGGAGGTGGGAGTGGTTGATAGGATTACAGGTCAAGGTGAAGTGAAGGTGGCGCTCGTGGCTGTCGACCTGGTGGCCTCGTCAATATTTTGTACATCCGCCTGCTTACCCCAACCATCCTCACAACTGGGATAACTTTACTCTTCCACCCACTACAATCAAATTAAAATATTTAATTAAATTCATAATTTACTTTATTAAAATTTAATCAATACACGTTTTTTTCACCAAGGCGATTCTGGTAGAAATTGTGGGCAAGCGTCGGGACAACTTTAATATTTATTTGGAGGCAATCAATTTGGAGTTGATTTTTTTTTGTGTGGGGGCGTGGAGTGGTTGGATGCGGCTAATTATCCAGTGTTCACTTTGTCGGGGAAGAGGAGGATGGGGATATGGAGGAGATGAAGAGGGTTTGAGGTGGGAGGATGAGTTCTAAATGAGGATGAGGTTGGATGTTGGCGGGAATAAGGGGGCGAATGGAGGGGTTGAGGTGGCTAACGATAATTACTCATCACAGTGTTCCTTGTAATTATCGTTATTGAATTTAACTGAAATAATAAGTTTACCAATGTCTGTTAAAATTTCATTATTTTAGTCCGCACAACGTATTTACGTGAGCACTCATTACAATTAGAATACTAACCAACCAATCAAAAGTCAATAAAATAGTGAAATTGACAAGCAAAGCTGCATTGCTGCCTTGAAAAGGAGACTTGCAGCCTGGGCCCTTCTTTGACAAAAAGGCTACGTACAAATCCATACCATCTCGATAGACTTATCAGTTGTCAAAGAAGGGCCCAGGTTGCAAGTGAGCTCTGCGAGTCGACCAGTATGACCAGTTGCACTGCCATCTGTCTTGCTGCCTTGCTACCACTTTGTTAACGAATGTGAGCCTTCTGAGCCGTACTGGACGATGCTTAGCTGTCCATTGTATGAATGTAGTAGTGAGTGACCCAGCTCAACAGCAGCAGTGCAGTCGCAGTGGCTACTAGAAAGAGAAGCGCTTCGCATAGTATAGCGTAGTACGGCAAGCCGGATGGAATGCACTTTAGCACGAGTTCGAGTCACCTCGATTTGTATAAGCTTAACATTGAAATCTTCCGTTCTACTTGTCCGGCTAATGTACTTGAGTAAAAGGGTCCTTTAGTAATTTTACATTGTTTTGGAAAAATATTTGCAATCTGAGTGAGTGCAGAGTGAACTGAACTGTTTTGTTTTGATTCAGTGAAACGCTGAATGTTCATTAACTAATGATCCTTGTATGATTAGCTAACTAGTTGATTAATCTTTAATTGTCATCCCACTGAACTGAAGACGAGAGACTAGCTGAGATTTCCCTAATTCCCTCAACTAAACCTTCATCATGATTGTTTTTTTTTGTCTGAGAATTTGGAACAGTTTTCGACAATTGACAAAACGACTAATTATAATTTTTTAACTAGCTAGTAATGTAACTTTGGTGGTGTAATGGTTTGATAAAGAATTGCAGCCAACTAGTTATCTATGCCATCCTCCTTGTCCCCCCACACTAACTATTAATCCAGCACACCTCTTATTGCTTCCCTCATTGCCCTATCTGCGTGCAGAATGTACATCATCTATTATCATCCCTATACGAATGCCCATAAGCAAGCATTAAATACAACAGCATGGTGAGCTCCCACTGAGCGTGTAGTGCAAAGGTCGTGGAAAAGTTGCAGGTCCACCCAGGCTTTTAGCCTAGCAGCCCAGCGACCTCCTCTGCTCTCCCTCGTGGCCTTCTCAGAAAAGCTTGGATGGAGTTGCAAGTTTCCCACGCCTTCTGTCCTGTGTTGAGTCTTGTGTGCAGTGAGCGTATACTGCTCCGCTTTAACTTCTTCTCATTGGCCTGAAGCAAGCTCGATGGTATTGCCATCTGCCCTGTGTTCGCTTTGCAGTGCAGAGTGATGATGTGTATTTGGGTCATTGCTTTGCTGCATGTTATTCAAATCATAATATTGAAATTTATTCAATTGGCGTATGTTACATTTGCTATTTAATTTAATGATTGGGCGTTAGGTAGATGTGAAAATGAACAAAAATAATGAAGTGTAAGATGATAACTTTTTGCATCAAGCTATATTGCATATTATTATTCTGCATGAAGTTTCCACAGTCCAATCCACCTTCTCGTCTTGAAACATTTGAAATTAAATTTAAACAGGCAATACTTTAGATAAACTTATATTTATTTCCATCAAAAAGTATATACAAAAATAACCACTGAACATTAAATCAATTAATCCAGTTTCCCGATGTTTTATTAATAAAACGAATATTTTTAAAGTTTATTGAAATTTTCAAAAATGGAGTACAAAAAAACGGATTTTTCATAGTGGCCACAAGGTTATTTAATAGTAAGACATTTAAAAGTAATTCGACTTCAAGCAACCAAATATTTTCCGCGCAAACTTCCGTCCGAACAACAAAGCATTATGTCTACAATATGTGGAGTTTAGAAATACTTAAACTCTGAGCAATCTAACTTCCCTAATTATGAGTGGCCACATGCTTGCTTAAGCTGTTTAAATGTGAAAAGTCAGCACGGCAAATCTGGCATTGAAAAGGCTTTTCACCAGTATGAACTCTCATGTGTTCCCCTAAATTATATTTGGTAGAAAAGTGTTTCCCGCATAAACTGCAGTTATGTTCCTTTATTCCATGGTGAACTGCCTTCATATGCTCTTGCAAGGTATGTCTGTGAGTAAATCGCTTTTGACACAATTGACAAGTGTGCGCTTTTACACCGCTGTGAATCAACGCGTGCTTGTTCAAATCACCTTTGCTTGTAAATTTCTTGTGACATTCTTGACAGCCGTATCGCTTGATGTCATTGTGTCTATCTTGATGTTTTTGTAAATTCCCCTTCAGGGAAAATGTTATGTTGCAAATTTCACAGCGGTAAGGCTTTTCTCCGGTATGGCTCTGAATGTGGCTTTTCAAAGCAGTTGCTGATGTAAGAAACCGGTGACATAAATTGCATTCAAATATTGTTTCAGTTTGATGCGTATTCAAGTGACAATTCAAGTGACGTTTTCGTGCAAATGCTTTTTCACAATGAACACACTTAAACTCTTTGAACCCATTATGCAATAGTATATATGTTGCTTAAGGCTACTTTGAAGAAAGAACGATTGTTTGCAAACTTTGCACGAGAAAGGCTTTACGCCAGTATGAGATTGCATGTGATCTCTCCAACCTGATCTATCTTGAAAGGACTTATCACATAAATTGCAAACGTTGGGTTTCTCTCTAATATGGGAGAGGTAGTGTTTAAAAAGATCTTTCAAGCTGGAAAATGTTTTGTTGCAAAATATGCACTCGTTAGTTCCCTTGTGTATATTTTGATGTGCTTGTAAACTTCTCTTCCAACTAAAGGCTTTGTCACACGAAGAACACTTGAACAGTTTTTCAGCCATGTTTACTCTTCTTTACTGCAACTTTAGTATTTTAAACAACAGTTTTTAGAACAATCGAGAACAAAACTATAATAATTTTGTTCCAATAGCAAGATTTAAAATAGTCTTGTTGAGATATTTTATTCGTGATTCACATTGCTTCGCATTTGGATACCACTTCTATTTTACTAAAATTGAAGCACAGAGAACCGTTATATATCTGATAACGTAATGTTTTAGTGCAAGGGGAGTAGAACAATGTGTAAGAAAAGATCGGATGTTTAGGTATTGCTATATGTGGAGAACCCCTTTATGCAGCCTACGTGATCAACTTTTAGTATTTGAAGTGGGGACTCTTTTATCAGGTACTTTGATAAACTTGCATAATAAATACCGCACAAGTTAAATGTAACATTGTATTAGAATCAAGCTTGAAGTTAGCACGTAGTGTGACAGTTACTGTTGGTATTTCAACATACTTTTTATTGCGCGTGAGTGCACTTAAAGCATTAGAACAAAGATATAGCAAAGCGTATACGCTCACAGCACTGCAAAGTGTATATACATAGAGCTGACGCAGTGGGAAAAATGCATACTGATCTGCATACATTTTGCTGAGCAGTGCAGAGAATGAGCTGACAATTTGCTGTATTTTCACAGATAACACTACCAAGCATGTTGAATGCTTACTTGTTATTGGAAATGTCAGCTGGATGTTTCTTCTTGTATTCTTTAATGTAATTGGGATTAAATGTTTAACTAAACTATTCCTTATTAAGATAATTAGTTAGTGGGCATCAGGTTTATGATATTTTGTAGAAATTCCAAGTCAGTTTGTGATAATTATCAGCTGTGTTTATGGTTAAAATAACCCAAAAGGTGAGAGTATCTAATAATGTTGCTACTTATAATGTTTTCCTGTTTAATTTAACTTAGGAGCCTAATGTAATCCAATTTTATTAATTCAAGAAACAATTAATACCACAAGCTAGTAGCTTTAAATTATCACATTACAACAACCTTAACAAAGTTAAATACCATTTAATTCCTCATTAAACATTACACTGTGGGTAATCATCATCATCATCATGACCAGTTGGTTTGCCATGCTCATGTGAATAAAAAGTTGCGGACTAAAAAAATTATATTTTTAAATGCTAATTAATTTATTGAAACAATTCTCGTTAAGCTTCAAAAGTTATATTTTATTTTTTTGACGGTTATGGTTGTGCGAAAGGGGACACCATCGTCCTCAAAGCAGGATATCTTTGGTAGATGATCTCTGCCCCCAACGCCATGGAGCAACTCTTTCGACAAACAAGTTCTATGATGCAAAAGCACTGGGACGAGCTCAGCAAATTAAGACAAATGAAGAACAAGACCATATTTATACTCTGTTCCAGAGAATCTGAAATTGAGCCATCGTTGTCAGATCTGTAGTCGCTATCTCCATCTCCGAATCCTCTCCGTTAACTTCCCCACCACCAATCTAAGTTGCACCTACGATCTATAACTTCAAGTGAACCTCCTCCTCAGGAAGACGAATGTCTTTTCCTTTGTTAGATTCCTCTGTACTCCTTTCCAAGAACCCAAATTCGTGACGCCCCATCTCCTCCTCATCCGTAATGTTCCATGCGTCCTCATTTTTGGCTTTCGTTGTTGCATTTTCCACCATCTAAACCTATCAACAAAACGCACATTTCATCTTTAACATTGTAAATAAATGAGTAAGAAATACAAAGGTAATATAATTAACCTGGCAGTAGTCGTTTTCTTGTTCGGTACACACGCATGAAACCAATCCATCGACAAAATCTTCAACCTCAGACGCTAAAAGGGCATCCTTTTGCAATTGTAGCAATTTCCACCAGTTTCTCATTTCTATCGTCACGTAAAGCGATAGCCATTACAACATTTTGCAGCAGTATTTCGGTTGGAGTTGGGTCAAAGGTCGTAAAAAAGATGAGGAGCCCCTCACATCGACGCACTTTTGATGTAATATAACTGTTCAAGTATATTTTTGACCATGGAATGGCTTCATGTTGGCCAATACAACCAGGATTTCGCCTTTTTTGGGGATCAAGTGGTCCAACATCTTCTCACTGTCTTGTGTTTTACGTTTACTCAAACTTTTCCTAGCTTCACTGATTTGGATTTGGGTCAGTGCAAATTTATCTCGCCATCCGCAGCGGTTGAATTTTTGGGTAGCTACAGATTGTTTTGTTTTTTGTAATTTTTAATTTGAGTAGCGTCCTTTTTTGCTTGAGCAAGTAAACGCGGCGTGGGTGGGCGGCATACATATCATTAAAAATACACAGAGCAGTACTGATATATCTGTATAATTTATTCTGAGAGGTATTTAGTCTTGCTGACAAGGGTGACAAAAGCAAAACTTCTTCCTTTCTTCTTCCTCCCATCACGTTATTAATTAATGCATATCTATAAGTAAAAACAACAACAGCAAAGCTATTACTTTGTTACTTTTGTTGTCGCATTGCTTTGCACTTAGTTAATATGAGTAATATATAGTATCAAACAGTAGTATGTTGTTTGATAATTACTTTACTCACTTTCAAGTTAAGTAAATTTCTGGACAGCAACTATGTTCTTTAGTAGTAAATTATATGAGTGTATAAAAGTTCCTGTTTCAAGTGATGTGGTTACTTGTTACAAAACTGTAAATCCTTTTTGTCTGTTAAATGTAGTTGAAAATGAATTGATTGAATTAATTGTAGAGTGAAGCACATATATACAACTAGAAATGGGCAAACTGTAAATTACCATGTTATAGATACGATGTTATCGTCCTTAGATTGAATTTGATTTTGCGAGTTTTTGAATTTGTTCGATTTTACCTTTCACCTTCTTAAGCATTCCTTTCTGTCAACACAAGTGGATGTCTATCTGTGGTTTTATTTTGCTTGGATGGTACTCTACATAACACCACGGATTTATATTTTTTTAAAGCTGTATGACCGTTGTATGCTTCCAAGAGTGTTGCAAAAAACTATCAAAGAAGAGTCTGAAAAGAATTTGCAGAATGCGCCATTAAATGGGGGGTACTAATTGACGTTTAAAAGATCTATACACACAAGTATTTTCCATACAAGTATTTCCCATATCCATCCAAGGGATATCCATATTTGCAAGACAGAAACTGATGCAACCATCTCCCAGCTTTGTTAGTCGTGGACGTTTTATTCTACCCCCTTTTCTTACTTCAGCGTAAAGTTTTAAAGCCCCTGGTGAAAATTTGTTGTCTATAACAGCATTTAATAATTTAAGTTTATGGAATTGTATACACATAAAACTGACAAAACCCAACATTAAACTGGACACAATTATTATTCTTTGATTCACCTAAATACATTATATTTGCAATATATCATTATTGAATGGGAAGCATAATATGTCAGCTAATTCTATGATGACTAGACAGAAAACATGAATAGGTCACTTGTTAAATAGTGGTAACTCCGTCACTATTATTATGCCGCAGTCACCAAAAAAATTAAGATCAGAACGGGTAGCCAAACATTTTTGACCTGTAGATTTAGTGTTTTCGGTCTCTCATATTCTTTAATTACATCAAAAGCGTGAGAAGGAACCGTGTCACCAGCTTCCACGCTTAATTTACTAATTTATGAATGAAAACACATACTACAAAATTGCACACAATTTTTGTGTGTGTTTCAATAATTGACTAATATGCAATCACCCATCCAGAAATTTCCTCTGACTGTCCCTGTGTACGCAAACCCCAGCTAATATGCGATCTAACGAGCAGATATTAAAAGCACTTTCTTATAACAATATTTTCGCTTGGTCTTTTTAAGTATTCTTGAATCAACCTGTGCTGATTTTCTACAAACTAAGTTTCGTTTTGTGCACTTAAAATATAATTTTCTCCAACAAACTCTTACAAGAGTGAAGAGTAGAAACTATTGGAAAAACAAATCGGATAAAAATTATTTAATAATAGGAGAATGTTTAGTCTCAATTCAAATTGGTCTATTTTTGCCCCAAAATAGAAATAAAATAGATCGAACATTTAGTTTCTGCTAAGTCTTTAAAATTTTGTAAAAAAGGAAACAATTAACAAAAAATACAAAAAAATATTTTATCAAAACTATAACAAGAGCCAAGGGTCGGTATAAAAAATTCGCATCGAAGAAAGGGCAATACAAATAAAATATTGGACTTCTTGTCCTTTTGGATAAGAACACAGCGTAAATATACTTCTTGGCCTTTTGGATAAGAAAACAGTGTAATTGGTCTTCTTGGCCTTTTGGATAAGAACACAGTGTAATTGGTCTTTTCGGCCTTTTGGATAAGAACACA